>JALIZH010013214.1:0-66048 GCA_030522465.1 Rhipicephalus appendiculatus | reverse complement strand
GTCATATATATATATATATATATATATATATATATATATATATATATATATATATATATATATATATATATATATATACAAAAAAGTCAAACAGACGCGTGTGCGAAGCAGTTTTATTTACGTTTCGCTCAGGGTCCGAGCTTCATGAGAAGGCTGATGAAGCTCGGACCCCGAGCGAAACGTGAATAAAACTGCTTCGCACGCGCGTCTGTTTGACTTTTTTGTGAATATTGCACGGGACCAAGAAACCCTTTGTTCCTTCGGTATATATATATATATATATATATATATATATATATATATATATATATATATATATATATATATATATATATATATATATATATATATATATATATAGTGTGAGCACAATATTCACTGTGGTTGTCCTTCATCCTCTTCATCTGTATATAATCATCATCACTGAGATCTTCTTCGTTCGAAGATTATTAGTCGGCGGCTCTGCTCAATAAACGGCGTCGAGCCCACGATATCGCTGCCGTCTTGCAGAGTGGTGGAGGTGCGCGGTACCGCTGCCGGGCGGTGACGGATTGCTCAACAAATCCGCAGGATCTTCGGGACACCAAACATCCACTCTGAAGTCTCGAAGAAGAAGCTCGACGGACACGTACAACACCCTGGGGAGACGTACACCTCGTACATTGAAGACGTTCTCTCCCTTTGCCGCCGCGTGAACACGGCTATGACCGAAGCTGACCGCGTTCGACATATCCTCAAAGTGATAGGCCAAGTCGCGTTCAATGCTCTGGCCGTCAAAAACCCCAGCACCGTCGAGGACATCATCACGACCTGCCAACATCTCGACGAACTACAGGCCATCCGACTGCAGCCAGACGCCTGTGACGTACCGCCTTCCTCAGATGCGGATTTGCGGACCTTGATTCGCACTCTCATTCGCGAAGAGCTCCAAGCGCAAGGACTGTCATGTCCGCCTGCCCCTCAGCCTCGCTCCTCGTCTAGTAGTCGACGCGACATCATCAAAGAGGGGCTGTCTTCCATGGCTTGTGCTCTCCCGTCTGACACTCCGCCACCACCAACTCCGCCCGCGACGTATGCGCAAATCGCTGCCATGCAACCATCCTTGGTCCAGTCTGTGCATCCTGTTCCTGCTCAGACCAACATAGCGGCATTTGCACCACGTTCGCCTGTTCCACCATCTCCGGCGTTCTACGCCCCCTGGCGCTCGTCTCGCCCAATATGTTATTATTGCGGCATTCGAGGCCTTATCTCACGATATTGTCGTAAACGCCAGCAGGACGAACGCCGCGGCTATGACGCTTACGAAAGAGATTGGACGTCCTCTCCTAGCCAGTACCAGCGCCGCCCTTCAACACGTTCCTTCTCCCCCGTCATCTCCACCCGACGCACCTCGAACCTCCCGCCCAGGACGCCCCCGCTCCCCTTCTCCTCTGCGCCGCTCAACATCGCCTCAACGATCGGTCGCCCCTGTCCCTGAGTACATCTCGGAAAACTAGCTAGTGCAGTTTTTGGAGGGAAAGCTGCATCGCTCGGACAAACATCAACGCCTCCAGAGGGCCCGGCCAATTTGTTATTAGTGTATGCGAAAGGGGTGCCTATTCAAGCATTGGTGGACACGGGGGCAGCTATTTCTGTTATTCATGCGAATCTGTGTTATCGTCTACGTAAGGTTACTACACCTTATAATGGCACTCCCTTACGTAGTGCAAATGACTTCACGATACAGCCATCAGCACAGTGTACCGTTCGAGTTACCATTGATGGGATCCGGCACCATATCCAGTTCGCCGTGTTGACTTCCTGCGCTTATATGCTCATTTTGGGATGGGACTTTCTTTCTGATGCTGCCGCTTCCATATCTTGTCGACAACGCCTCGTACATATCCAAGAGACTGATGCTACCGATGCGGAATATTCGTCACGCCACCGCCTTCGAACCATCAAAGATTCCGTAGTCCCACCTGGCCACGAGCAAGTTCTTACGGTTGCTTCAGACTTCGTTGATCACGGTGATGTTCTAGTCGCTCCATCAGCCCGTTGTATATCGAAAGGCATTGCACTGGCAACCAGTCTTGTTCGTTTCACCAACGGTACCGCCTTCCTCGCTGTACGCAATGTCACGAATGAACCGATTCTGCTCCCTAAAGGCGCTGTTGTTGTTTGCGGCGCGGACACGCAACCTGTCTCTGTGGTGGCGGCGAATACTGGTGCGACGCAACCACGCTCACCTACGGGTGCTGCTACTGCTACGGCTCTCGCCAATGCTATCAGCAAGGACCTGACTCCGCCACAAGCAGAAGAACTGTTCGCGTTGTTGACGAGGCATCAATCTTCCTTCGACGTTTATTCCACTATTCTAGGACAGACTTCGGCGGCAGCTCATCGTATACACACCGATGGAACTTCTATTGTCCGCCGCCGACTGTACCGGGTATCTTCCACCGAACGTGATATCATTGACAAGCACGTTGCCGACATGCTCAAGCAAAACATCATCCGCCCCTCCGCAAGCCCTTGGTCGTCACCTGTCGTTCTTGTGCGCAAGAAAGACAGCTCGGTGCGATTTTGCGTCGACTACCGTGCGTCGAACAAGATAACCAGGAAAGACGTATAGCCCTTGCCTCGCATTGATGATGCTTTAGATTCATTGCAAGGAGCGGAATATTTTTCCAGCCTTGACCTGCGCTCGGGTTATTGGCAAATTCCCATGCACGAGGACGACAAGGAAGAAACTGCCTTTGCCACACCCGACAGGCTTTACGAATTTAACGTCATGCATTTCGGCCTCTGCAACGCGCCAGCAACTTTTGAGCGAATGATGGACACTGTACTTCGGGGCCTTAAGTGGAAGACATGCTTGTGTTACCTTGACGACATAGTTATATTTTCTTCAACGTTCGAACAACACTTGCAACGCCTACACGAAGTTCTGACGTGTCTCGCAGCTGCTGGTCTCCAGCTGAATACCAAAAAGTGCCACTTTGCAAGCAAAACTATTAAGGTGCTCGGACATATCGTAAGCAAAGACGGCATTCGGTCTGACCCCGACAAGGTCGCAGCCGTTCTTCGCTTCCCGACGCCTCACCACTCCAAAGAGCTCCGCAGCTTTCTTGGTCTCGCCTCTTATTTCCGGCGCTTTATACGTGACTTCGCCACTATTGCCGCACCGCTTCGCCAGCTACTATCTTCTGGAACATCATACGTATGGTCCGACGAGTGCCAAACGGCTTTTGACACCTTGAAACGTGCCCTGACGTCTGAGCCAGTGCTGTGTCATTTCGATGAAGCGGCACCCACTCTCCTCCATACTGATGCCAGCGGTCATGGAATCGGCGCTGTTCTTCTGCAACGACACGATTGTTCTGGTGAACGCGTGATCGCATATGCCAGTCGGACCCTAACACCAGCCGAGAAAAACTACACCATCACCGAGCAGGAGTGCCTCGCCGTCGTCTGGGCCGTCCAGAAGTTTAGACCATATCTCCATGGCCTCCACTTTACCGTCGTGACTGACCATCACGCCTTGTGCTGGTTGTCGACGTTAAAGAATTTGTCTGGACGTCTTGGTCGCTGGATACTCCGTCTTCAAGAGTACGACTTCGACGTCACGTACAAATCCGGCAAGAAACAGAACGATGCAGATGCCCTTAGCCGTTGTGCGTTACCGCCGTCGACAAACATACCCGGCTTGTCGCCATCCGTGCGCGACCCCGTCAACGTGTCTTCGGCAGTTCTTACACTCGCCGCTCACAATGCGCCTCCTTCCTTCCGCAACGAGACGTTCGCGTCTCACCAACGCCGCGACGCATACTGCCACTCCATTATGCAACGCCTTCGCGGCTCATCTCGTCCTCCTAATGCCCGCGCCCGTCGCCAGTTGCAGAACTTTAAGATGGATAATTCTGTCCTATACCGCTATGTTTTCCATCCTGAAGGACAGCGTTGGGTTCCCGTCGCTCCTCGTTCACTGAGAGAACAGATATTAGAAGCATTTCACGACGACCCCAAGGCTGGTCATCTCGGCTTTCATAAAACGTATGAGCGCATCCGCAGTCGCTTTACCTGGCCTGGGCTCTCCACCTGCGTGGCACGGTACGTTGCTTCATGCTCGCTCTGCCAGCGCCGCAAACAACCCACGTCATCTCCAGCTGGACTCCTACAACCTCTTCCATGTCCTGACGCTCCATTTGACGTCATTGGGATCGACCTCTACGGGCCACTGCCAATATCAGCCAGCGGAAAGCGATGGATCGTCACTGCAGTGGACCACTTGACAAGGTACGCCGAAACCGCTGCACTACCTTCAGGATCAGCGGGGGACATTGCCACTTTCTTCTTGGAAGCCATATTTTTGCGACATGGCGCGCCGCGCGTCCTTTTGAGTGACCGCGGCAAGGCATTTCTGTCGAAACTACTAGACGACGTTCTCCACGCATGTAACACCATCCACAAGACTACTTCCAGCTACCATCCCCAAACTAATGGCCTCACAGAGCGCTTTCATCGAACTCTGTCCGATATGATATCCATGTATATCAATGCCGACCATACCAACTGGGATACCATACTACCATTCGTCACCTTTGCGTACAATACTGCTACACAGCGTACCACGGGCTATTCACCCTTCTTCCTTGTCTATGGACGTCAACCGACGTCTGCCCTCGACGTATCTTTTTTTATGTCCCCGTGGACTCGTCGACGTCATCGAGTGCCAGCTTAATATCACGCCTTGCCGCTTGTCGTCACCGTGCCCGCCTGAATACCGAAGCAAGTCAACAGGATCGGAAGACTCGCTACGATGAATTTCACCGCGTCGTTGACTTTAGTCCTGGAGACGAAGTGCTGCTGTGGACCCCGACGCGAGTTCCCGGCCTGTCTGAGAAATTTCAGTCACGTTTTATCGGCCCCTACGCTATTGTCGAGAAACCTTCTCCAGTGAACTATCGGGTAACCCCCCTCTCATGCCTTCCGACAACCGTTGCCGCGGCACAGAGGTTGCCCATGTCTCCCGGTTAAAACCCTTCATAAGACGTACACCTTCGCCATAAGCAGCGGCCAAGTTGGCCGCTTTCGCGCGAGGGGGAAATTAGTGTGAGCACAATATTCACTGTGGTTGTCCTTCATCCTCTTCATCTGTATATAATCATCATCACTGAGATCTTCCTCGTTCGAAGATTATTAGTCGGCGGCTCTGCTCAATAAACGGCGTCGAGCCCACGATATCGCTGCCGTCTTGCAATATATATATATATATATATATATATATATATATATATATATGGTCTTCACAAGACATCACTGTAACTCAGCAACGAACTAGCGAACAAGTTTCGTTTTTCCGCATGTTATTCAAGGACAGCCCTCTAGAACCAATGTCACTTGAAACTTCTTGAAACTCGGCTGATCTTTTGAGATATACTAGTTTTTGTTTAAACGTCCGCCATTCTGTTATGCTGTTGTACTGCAGTGAAGCATAAGAAAATGCTGAAGGGGCAATGTCCAAAATTTCTGGACATGTGATCGATGGAGTTTTGCGCCCCTAAACCACGATATCACTATGATCGACGTCGTAGTGGAGGGTTCCGAAGTTGTGACTATCTGGTGTTCTTTAACGTGCACCTGAATATAAGTGTACGCACGAATGTAGCATTTCGCCTCTATGGCAATGCGTGCGGCCGCCGGGGCCGGGATTCCATCCCGCCACCGTCGGGTAAGAAGTTCCCCGCTTTGGTAAAAAGCACGAAATGAAGCTCGGCCATTCCACACATGTTGTCGCTTATTGATTTGCGCACACGCGTAGTAAGATCACGTTGGACGAACAGGATGGTGACGAAATGATAGGCTGCTCTAGAATTGCAACAACGCTAAGGATATTATTACAGCCGATGAAGTTCATGGTAAAATATGTGGTTGCGTGGCTAGTTTTACAAAAATACACGTGATCCCGTATTTGCAGCTAAAATCAGCTCACACGTGAAATCGTTGAAGCGATAGTTATCATAAAGCTTGGTTACGAATGTGCAAGCTCACAATCTGTAGCAACGTTGAGCAAATAATTTACTAATATAAGATTTTTCGCACATGCACACTGATATATATTATCTCTTGTGGCGCACTCACTCTTGGGAAGCGAGCAGCAAAAACGTCAGAGCGGCCGGAAAACGACATCCGCGCGCGTCGAAAACGTTCACATTCGTTCTGCCCCTCTGACATACCGCCGCCACCACCGCCTTTGTCACATTGAGTATTCATTTCATTTTGACCGTTTCCTGAGCATTAAATTTCGTACCGAATTATATTTATGCATGCAAAGCACTGAAAAAACACAGTTTGCACCTTTTCAAAGGTGGTTTCGGGAGGTACACCAGCAGAAACGACACGAGCAGACACACCGGCAGCGGCGGCGGCTGATTCAGCCGGCTGTGCAAAACCGAGACACGTTGGGGCATTCCGACTCACTGCTGCTGCACGTTCCTCTACTTCCAGTGTTCTCGGCGATTATAATCCAAACGAGGCTCTAGATGAACGCGTCTTTGCCGAGGCCGTGAGCTCCGTCGTGCTGCACGGGTAGTTGACAATTGCGCCGATGCAAGCCACCGCCGACACCTTTGCCGCCATTTTGAACTTGCGACGGTTGTTTACATCACGTGGTTTCATCTAGTGCAGCCAAAGCCGTGAAGCGGGAAGGCGATCCACTATCGCGTGGCGGAAAAATCAGTTTCGGAACGATTTTTTCGCATTGGCCGCGCGGCGTGGTATTCGGGCCGCTTAGGCGGCGAAGCGAGTGAATTTCCGGTGAGTTTTGGCGCTTTCGCTCCCTTCGAGGCCAAGTGTGAACGCACCTTTAACGCTGTTCATTTTCCTCGTTTGTTATTTACGTCACAGTGATCTCTGGATACATAAGATCTGACCGAAGTCACGGAATAAAAAGAGATAACGCTCAACCTTTCGTCAAGTCCTCCCTGCCTACCCTTTTAATTCTTCATTATTGCAGTCTAAATTCCACTGAACGCTTCAGCTTAATGCTATAGCAATATCCCAAAACTGCTACACGTGCGCTCATAATATAACGGTTGCTGACAAGCGCTAGCAGCGTCATTCGCATGAGTGTGTGAGTGTCGTTACGTTTTGAATGGATTACAAAACAGCGTCGCAGGATCATTTGAGCCACAAGTTGCAATAATCACAAAATCTGTACACCATGGTGCAAGGTCTCGTAGATGAAAGCATTATTGCCGAGTAAAGGAGATGTGTTTGTATGTCGAATTCATCCAGACGAATGTGATAGCCAGTAAGCCAGAAATGGCGCATTCATGCAAATGTAGTATTCAATTTAGTTCACTATGCTACCGCACGGCAAGTGGGCACTTATTCAAGCCATCTAGTTAATACAGGTGGGCACACTCGCTTTGCAATAACTTACGCTGGTCGCTGAAATCTATGCTGAGGATCATACAGTTCTCGTAGTCCGTGTAGATTACGGCTCCTTCCATTTCTGTGGGGTCTGAAAAGATTTCCGAAAGCCTTAAGCAAAGGCATAAAACAGAGCACGTTCTGTATAAGGACGATTATTTGAGAGGTGTATCAAAATATCAGAGGCACAAGGTAAGGGAAAATTAAAAAAAATCACTTCGTTTTTTTTTTACACCCTTTTTGCATATTTCTCACATCCATGCTCTTCTTAGGACTATTTGTTCAGTCTCAGAACCGGTTTTTCCCAACTCAAATGCTGACTGAACAAGTATCCCAGGTCAAATAACTCGTAGGGCTCATTTTGCTAAAAAGCACACTATGTGTTAGAAAGCCAAAATGCTTGTCCTGAGTCAGCTGTATACAGTAAAGTCTCGTTATGTCGGATTTCAAGGGACCGGGAAAAAATGTCCGAATTTACTGAATTCCGAATTACCGAAAGCATCAAGACAGCAATAAACAAATGTTTATTAGGTCAATTCACTATCATTTTTGCGATAAAAAGCCGGCAGATCCCACGCACTGTGGAAATCGATCCTAATGCGAAGCCGCCAGGAAGGAGCAAATCATGCTTTACATAATTTGCATGTCATGTTTTACATGTTAGGACCTGTCATTTATGTTCATGATACAGTCATGTCACTCAATACAAAATTTGGTGTATCTCAAGCTAACGAAACGGCCCCGAACACGCCATGAGCGTGGCATGCAAGTCATGTCGCACATGACAAGTCATGATTTCCATATTACGACTTGTCATTTATGTTCGTCATACGGTCACGTCACTTAATCTCAAATTTGGTGTATATCAAGCTAACGAAACGGCCGCGAGCGCGCCATGAGCGTGGAATCCAAGTCATGTCGCTCATGACATGTCATGATTTCCATATTGCCACTTGTCATTTATGTTCCTCATACAGTCATGTCACTCAATACCAAATTTGGTGTATCTCAAGCTAACGAAACGGCCCCGAGCACGCCATGAGCGTGGCATGCAAGTCATGTCGCACATGACAAGTCATGATTTCCATATTACGACTTGTCATTTATGTTCGTCATACGGTCACGTCACTTAATCTCAAATTTGGTGTATATCAAGCTAACGAAACGGCCGCGAGCGCGCCATGAGCGTGGAATCCAAGTCATGTCGCTCATGACATGTCATGATTTCCATATTGCCACTTGTCATTTATGTTCCTCATACAGTCATGTCACTCAATACCAAATTTGGTGTATCTCAAGCTAACGAAACGGCCGCCAGCACGCCATGAGCGTGGCATGCAAGTCATGTCACTCATGACATGTCATGATTTCCATATTGCCACTTGTCATTTATGTTCCTCATACAGTCACGTCATTGAATCCCAAATTTGGTGTATATCAAGCTAACAAACGGCCGCGAGCACGCCATGAGCGTGGCATGCAAGTCATGTCGCTCATGACATGTCATGATTTTCATATTGCCACTTGTCATTTATGTTCGTCATACAGTCATGTCACTCAATACCAAATTTGGTGTATCTCAAGCTAACGAAACGGCCGCGAGCACGCCATGAGCGTGGCATGCAAGTGATGTCGCTCATGACATGTCATGATTTCCATATTGCCACTTGTCATTTATGTTCCTCATACAGTCACGTCATTCAATCCCAAATTTGGTGTATATCAAGCTAACAAAACGGCCGCGAACGCGCCATGAGCGTGGCATGTAAATGATACTTTTCATGACAATTTAGTCATGATATTCTGACATGACCAGCCATTTATATTCGTCATACAGTCATGTCATGACATACCAAATTTGGTATAAATCCCATTAACGATACGGCCAGGAGAGCACAAAGTCGTAGGCGGCTAGATAGCTAGATAGATAGATAGCTATATAGATAGATACGCTCAAAGTCGCCTAAGTTCGCTAAGAAATGCTTCGCATTTAATACGTAAATCCTGTACTTACGTTGCATAAAAGCGCTGTAAAATCCGCAATATTTGCCACCCCGACTTCTTCCCAACGTGGCCATGGCTAAAGAACTGCCTGTCTAAACTAAATCGAAAAATGCTTACCCGAAACATCGTTACCGTCATTAGCGTTGTTACCATGCGCTTCGCGCTGATGACGACGGCGATGCAGACTACGCTGCCTAGTTGGTTAACCGCGAACACCGTTTTCGCTTTGCGCCGCAAGTTTACAGGCGCTTCGCGCGTGGCGTGCTTTGAGGGTCGTCCCAATTAACCTTGTTACGGCCAAGTATGCCCGAATTAACGAGAGTATGATGGCATTCAACAATGCATATGCTGGCCGAACCAGAGAACGTGTGAGAGTATCCGATTTCACGGATTAATTGGTGTCGAATTAACCAGCTTTTTTGTAAAGGATTTAAATTCTAAGGCAGTCCGAACACATTAAGGCAAAAGGCTGTTAAACCGGCGTGTGGTTCGTCCTTTTGGGAACTGATGAGGCTGCCACAACTATTAATCCCTTTAAGAACTTACGGCACCTGGTTTAACAGTCAGTATCCACAGATCACCTCAATAAGCTAACATTCAGTCCTCACATTTACACCTTACCGGGTAACTCTTAGTTCCCACAGTTGCACGTCGCCAGAAAAATGGTCGTTCTACTCAAATACTCCATTGGGATGAACTTTTTATCTCCAGTTCAAACCATCCGTTAATCCTCAGGGATGATTTTGTGCTGTAACTCTCCGCAAGGCTTAATACTTTTCTCGCGTGTTTTTTTTTTCCCGGTGAGGAACAAATGGCGCAGAGAAGAACACGCGAAAAAATATTTAGTCATTCGTGTTTCACTGATTTCACAGTCAATTCGATAACAAAACACAAAGGTAGACAACGAAATACTTTATTTTTATATATAAACATGAACTTGCTGCCTTCTTTCTTCCTGTGAATTAATCGTCAAACGCGGCTGGGCCAATAGTCGCGTTGCCATATCTCGTACAGTCCTCTTTGTGAAGCTGCTCCAACGAAAGCGATAGATGACTGCAAATCGGGCTAGTTGGTTGGGATTCAATCACGAAACCACCAGGAGGCACCTTTTTCGCCTCCCCTTGATTGCGCCGCGCCTTCGCGCCCGCAGCCCTTTCAGGGTAAACATGCCGGAAATTCAAAAGCTCCTCCAGGAGATTTATCAGGAGGACGAGGCCATCTTGGCGTCATACCGCAAAGCGGGCCGCCCGCAAGCATGAGCAAAAACTTGCGAAAGAGGCCACTGACAAAGCAGTACGAGATTTCCAGCTGCAACAATAACTGCAGCAGGAACAGCTGGTCGTAGTAAGCAATAAGAAGGCCAAGCCAAAGGCGGCCAACAGAAAAACAAAACCTCCTCTCAGCCTTCTGAACCGGCAGCTACTTCAGTGGCAGCCACCATGGTGCTAGCCCGGCTGAAGCGCCGGCGACGTTTTCAACCACACGCGCCTCCCAGTCTAGCCCTCCGAGCACGCCAAGGCGCGCCCGACATCGGAGGCAAGCGGGACGCAACAACAGGAGATGGAGAAGCAGGCTGTCCAAGCGATAGGCAACCGGCTGAAGCACAGAGTCATGGAGGCGTCTCCGATGGCGCGCGACTCCACCACGCCTCCTGTGTCATCTCTGTATGGCACCTACGATTCTTCCTGCGTCCCAGTCCCAGCGCCAACAGAGGAGAATGAGGCGGACGGCACGGCGACCTCGCGCAAGTGGGGCCGCGACGACGACGAATCGCGTGGCCCACGGGAGCAAGTACCAACCGGCACAGCACCCACCACCTTGCCCAGCGATGCCGACACCCCACGGGGAAACTCGGTGACTCCCACTGGCTCTGGCTCTCCAGAGATCACAGCAGAGCGCTCTGACGACGGCACGAGCACCACATCAGCGGCTCCAAACCTGCCCTCAACGCCCGAAACCAAGCCCCCTTCCTCACCTACAACACTGGGGAACCGTGGAGGCACTGTCATCTTTCACCTGGTGGGGAAAAAAACCACCTTCCTCGCCGTGTCCAGCGACGCCGTCATGACATTCATCTCTGGATATCCGACCACTCGGCGCATCCATGTCAAATACCGACGCAGCCTTGTGGCAGTCGATGTCCAGCCCTCTGCAGCCCCCCTCAACACTTCTCCAAGTGGACAGGATCTGCCAGATCCACGTAAAGTCCCAGCTTTCATTGGATAACACCTGCGTCGGAACCATCCATGGTGTTGACGCGGACATTCATGCCGATGACATCGCGGCGAACCTTTCCTCAGCCGTCCCGGTTGTGTCGTTCGTCCGCCGAGGTAAGTGTCTCACAATAACCTTTGAGGGCACCACTATTCCATCGGAGGCGTCCCTCTTCATGCTCCGGGGCCTGTCCGTCCTCGTTTGCTGCGGCCCCTTCAGTGTGCTCGCTGCGGTCGCTTCGGGCACGCCACAGCGACCTGTTCGCGCGACGAGCGCTGTCTCCGTTGCGGTGGCAGCCACCCCAGGGGACCCTGCCCATTAAAGCACCCCCGCTGTATCAAATGTGTCGGCAACCATGCGGCGAACGAGCCGCGCTTTCCTTCCTCGCAGGACCAACGTAAGGCCGCCGTCATCCTCGCCTCTTCACATGGCCCCGTGCCGCGCCGCCAAGCGTTTGAGCACGCCACGAGCGCTGTTAACACCACCAACAAGCGGGGCAGTGCGGTGGCCAAGAAGGGGACGCTCGTTTCAGGATGCCCTTGCCGGTAACACCGGGACGGACGCGGCAGTTTCCGGGAGCGCTCCAATGTGTGCCCCAGCCCCAGCTGATGATCCCAGGAACGCAGGGATGGCCGCACTGGCGGCTGATTTACGTGTTGTTCTTGTGATCCTACCAGCTGATTCCCCTGCGCGTGGACTGTGTGCCGCGGCTCTCGTCACGCACGATGCATCCCCCCTCCCCCCAAAAGATTATTTTCCCAAGGATACCCACATCGCGGTCGACCTAACTTCCAACATGTGAGTTCGTCTGACGGCATTGTCTTAAGTGCTCCGTGCTGCGGCTAGCGCTACATGCGCTAACACTATTTCTACGCGCCTCAAGGCCCGTTTTTTTTTCTTTCTTCTTCTTCGGCGACATTTTTCCCGGCCTCTCTGGCGGCTTTTCCTGGCGGCTGCGCTTGCGAGCGAGAGGTCGCGCTTTCGGGCGGCACACTAAATGAATCCCCCCTTTTTTTTCTCCTCCTATCCTTTTTACCTCTTCGCTATCTTTCATTCCCGACACCGCACCCCCGTGCCGACCTGTTGAGGTGTAATCGTAAGGAGAGACAGTTACGGGTCGGCACTTTTCTCTTTTTTTTCCTTTTCATAACCACTTAGAGAGAGGGATTCATTGTGGGCGCAGCGCAACAAACGTACACGGAAGACAGGAGAACCACACAGCACAGGCGCTAAACTTCAACTGGTTTTTTAATCGCACAAATCACAAACATGAAAACTAACAAAGCAACCACGGCAACGCCGAGCCTGATAACAAAAGAAACGGCTGCGAATTCTGCTTTCTGATCATAGGAGAGGAACACGCACCAAGGGGGTGATGTGTCTCTCTGCAATAATCTTTGATGAACCACACGCATGTCTACCTATTTTCCAACAACTGCATTTCATTATGTAATAGTGCCACAGACGTATGGCTGATGCATGAATTTCCATGTTTATTGATGTGGTATGCTTCCACCACCTGATATGCCCTCTGGTTTCTATGATGAAAGATCACTGAAGTTTCACCAAAGACCGCCGCGCAGCCGCAACTCTTGCAGTGCATTGCCAAATGGCAATAAGGCGCGCCTTTCTGTGAGCTGTCATGGCCAAGTAATCTTATACTGAAGCACCTCCCAGTTTGGCCTACGTATATGTTCCCACAACTGGTGGGCAAGCGGTATACCACTGCACACTCACAAGGCACAAATTTCTTTTGTGCTTCACATTACAAACGGCACGCTTGGATGAATTTACATGACCTTTCCTTGATACTGCAGCACAAATTGTTCCTAATTTTCGACGCGACGGGAATACCACGTCAACATTGTAATTACTGGCAACTTTTTTCAGGCGGTGACACAGTGCATGAACATCAGGAATGGCTGCCACTTGCTTCGTGTTGATCGTGTCAATACCATCCCCGCACTCCCCTGGCTTAAATGTTCTTAAAACAGTGTGCACGTTGTGGACAACGGCTGAGTCCTATAAAGCACAAAAAGATTGCAAATAGGTGGTTACACGTGACAAAGAGGATGAAGATACACGCACATGGCCAATACGTGCAAGGTGAAATTAAAACACACGTTTAAAATACGGCACGAAAATAATTTCATCATGATGTCACGCATAATTAAAGACGCGTTACCAACGATACAACGCGACAGCTCAACTACGATAGCCGCAGCCATCTCACCGAGGCGCCGCCAACCTGTCGACGAGTCTTCTGCTAGCGGCGTCGTACAGCTCGAGCAAGCCCGTCAGCCGCCAGCGAACCAGCGAACTTGAAGGGAGCGAACGATAAGGAAGCCGATGATAATGGCGACAAATTTCCAAAGAGTTCTGAAGCACAGCTAAAGTCTGCTAGCTAAAGCCCCGGCAGGCTCATGCCAGTGTATTTCCAGCGTGACATACAATCGAGCCTGTTGCCGTCCACCGCAATGCATTGCCGTTCACCCACAATGCCCAAACCACAATGCCCAAGTCATTAGCACCGCGAATGCTGGGTAAGCGAGTGTCACGGCAGCCGACGGCAATGGCGGCCAATATCCAGGTGGTCACAAAGCACAGGCGAGCAGACGGCCAAACCGGCCCCCTAGGTAAATTTCGTGCGCACGATATAGCATGCTGCGGGCAATCGCGATACGTTTCGCGCACGCGACAGGTGCGGCCGAATAAAGAGGGGTCACTTACTTGTTAAAGAATCAAGCGCCGATTTCTTCTCAGAGTCAGATTGAAACCATGGATCCGATAGGCGTTCGATAGGCCTTCGCCATTCGCAGCTGGTGGGGACGCAGTTTCGTGACGTACGCCAGAGAAATACAGCCCGGTGTGTCGAGACCACCTTCAGACTTCACGGGTGCGGCGAAACGTAAAAGCACCACTACATGATCATAAATGCTTACGTGTACATCTAAGGCGCCGCGGCATAGTTCCTACATCGTCGAACTAGAATTGTCGAGTGCGACACAACCGCAAAGAAGCCACCACGAAGACCAGCGGGAAGACTGACCCAAGAGCGAGAAGGACAGTTAGTAGTTCCCTTAACAACGGTTTGCATACGGAACGTATGTCTGCACACGGCCTACACCACCCGCGCGGTTGCTCCTTTTCGATACTAACTGGTTTGCACACGGCACGCGTCCCTCTGTGGTTGCTCCTTCAACTCTCTATCCGTTCATCACACGTTCCTAATGGTCTCCGTTACTCCTCTTTCGGGTAGTTTTGTCTTCGAGTGTATAACGGGGTTGGCCTTCTCTTTCCTTCTACCTTTTTCTTTGCGAAATATTAAAAACGCATAGAAGGTTTAGAAAGGAACGAGACAACAGAGGCCAAAAACACTGTTGTCTCGTCCTTTACCAATTTCTATGCGCTGTTCATGTTTCGAAATGAATCCACACCAGCTTGCCCAAGCGTCAACCCTTTCAAACTGCCTTTTAAATGCGAAGCATTTCTTTGCGTATTGTAAGCCCTTCTGCGTTTCTATCTACGTGTCTATCTATCTATCTATTTATCTAGCCGCCTACGTCTGGGTGCTCTCGTGATCGCCTCCTTAACTTGGGGTATACCAAAATTTGTATGGGAGGGTAAGAGGTATTGACGAATATGTCTGGCTGGTCACGACATGAATAACGTGAAAATCCTGTCGCATACGTCGTCAAACCCTTTCCTGCAGACACGTGTGGCACATACCCGTATACCACGGGCCGCGGTATGCGGGTATGCGCCACAGGAGTTTAACATTTATATCTACCCAGCAACGGCGAGGACAGACATTAGAAATTTAAATGCGAGAGCGTTATGAAAAACTGACGTCGGCAGCGTTGACCCGACGAATGCAAATAATATATATCAGGGTCCCAGCAGGAATCGAACCCAAGCAATCTGTGTGGCAATCAAGTATTCTACCACAGAGCTACGCCAGATCTCGGAACTGCTTTCGAAGAAGACCCTATGCAGGCGTAGTGTTGCTGAAACGTCAATTGTCGTTCCAGTGCTGGCTATCTAATTTTATAAACATTACATATGTACTTCTCTGAGGCAGGTGTCATCTCGGGTTAACGTAAATTGTATACTTAAGCGCCATCCACTGTAGTTGGTGCACGAAGCACTATCCAGGGCTACCACCCACGCAAGCACATGTGCTACATATAAGATTACCGCTTCTGGTGTAGGTAATACCCACGTTTCTGTTGGCATTGTTACGCAACTGTAAACAACTGGTTACATGAAACATCTGCGACTGTTCAACATATGTCTGTGCGTAACACATTTGTACCTATTTTTAACGTCATTTCGTAACGTCTCACTCAATAAGAAAATTACAACCCCGTCACCTTGCCTCCGCATGCTTCGCATAACATCGATTCCCATGGTACTTGGGATCTGCCAATTTTCTTTTTCTCTTTTGCTTACCTTTCTTTCTATCTATTTACTTTTCTTTCTTTCTGTATTTATCTTTATCTTTCTTTCGTTTATCCGTCTGTGTACTCGTTCTCTCGCTCCTCAGAGGTTTTGCATCCCACGCCGGGCAAATCGACGAATGTGTTCTCAAAAGAGCAAGAAGAGAAAGGTGATCAAGAAGGAGACGAAGAGGACACGTGTCGGTTAATGATGACTATTTTCTATCTATCATACGCGCAAAATACCGACTATAACCGCTCAGCTATAAAACTCACAGGGTCACCTAAGCATTCACCTAAGCCGACTCGAAGGCGAAAGTCATCTTCTCGACCTAGTGATCCTCCCCTTAGTCGCCTTAGCGATCCTGCCCTGTCCTCCTCCGAAAGCTTTCTTCCCATGACGTGGCTTTGCCCTGCCTCCAGTATCGGAGGCGTTGCAAACTTTCTGTACGTCACCTGGTATCGCGCATCGTTTGTGATCGCGACGACGTAATGTGCTGACGTATCATATGACTTCGCGTTACGTGATTTCACGACAACGTCACAGAGTTTGGAGATCTGCAACGTCATCATAAGATGTAGATTTTTGGCACATGACGCTGCCGAATGTAAATTTTTTTCGCTTGATGAGGCATCTCACATTTCCCCTCACAATATTGAAGGTCTGAGCCAGGAAAGTATTAGAATAGGCTGCATATGAATACCAAGAAGACAAAGCTAATGCTCAACATTCTGGAGCGAGAGAAAGGCTTGATATTTGACAACAAAACCTTGGAGTCCGCACAGGAATCTGTATATAACGGTCAATTACAAATAAAGGAGTCTACTCATGAAAATGAATTACACCGAGAGGAAGGATACGCCCGTTGCCTACGAGGCTGTGCGTATGCCTTTTGTGCTTTCGTGCTTAGGCAACCACGAAAGACAGAATGCACAAACTAAAAATGAAACGTCCTTTAGTAAAGAATCGTACTATGGTCAAGTGATGGAAGGAAACAAAGCACATTAGATTAAGAAAAAACGGTGTAATATTTACAAGTCCTAGAGTACAGCAAATGGCTACAGTAATGGATACAACTTGGGAGTGGATGCCAATGATGCCGCAGCGGCTGTTGCGAGAAGCTCTCCGTGAACGCTGGAACCATGTATTCCACGAAGGGCGCACATACAGCAGCGCCATCAAGCGGAGTTGATACCAACAAAATAGCTGTTCGGATGACGTAGCACTTGACGGCTGAGTGGGTTCGAGTTTTCTTCACCAAAAGATGGCAAACGTTATGGCGGCGGTGGTGTTCTCCCTATCAAGGCGATAGGGCGAAAGAGCTAGTTTCGCAGAAATACTGGTTTCGGTGTCTGCGTTCTTGGTTGTGAGCGGAAATTCAGCCTTATCCATGAGCGAAAATTTCAGGTTCGAGTTAAACCAGGGATTCGAACCTGTGATGCGTCGCTCCGTGGCGCGATGCGTTTACACGCTCTGCCACCCCGCATACGCCCTCTAGCATACTAACGGTGAGCTATTTATATACAGTTGGTGATAGCACATCTCGGAGGTGCATCAGCATGGCAGAGGGTTGGCTCTCAATCGCGATATGGCGGAAAGGAACCACGGGCGCGCTCTAAACGGCATCGTTCCACCATGTGTCGTCGCGCCGCATGCATGGATGTAGGAGCCTGAGGGCGATAAAGCTTCGACTTTCCTTGCGGCATGGTTTAGGTGTCCAACGAAAAGCGAAGCATGGCTAGGGATTGGGACGGTGATATGAACGCGCTCCGATTGCACTATCGCGTTCGACTCTTACAAGCGAAGGTCAACCGTCCATTTTTTTTTTTCCGATGCAAGGGTGTGTTGCACGATGAAGGAATCCCGCCGCGCTTTCGCAGTGGCACCTGCCGCCGAGAATGCGCAAGAGAGTTTACTCCCTGCTGGTGGGCTTCAACCTTTTGATGGTCGACTATTTTTCGCGAAATGCGTCCCGCAAATGCGTATTTTTTATGACTCAAATAAGTTCTTCAGACGAATCTATTTAAGAAAAAAATTGTCGAAAATTTTTTTCGTGACCGTACAGAGACAAAACATTTATTTTTGGTGTTACATACACACGGTTTATTCCTGAGTAACAGCAAGACAACCTTTTGAAAAATTATATGCGACTGTAAAGAAGTCTAGCGGCGATTCATCCGAATTGCCACCAGACTCACTTGCGGCAGACAAACCGGCACTTCCATAGCGAAATCAAGCTGCGTGGTTGAGCGCACTGAAGAAAACTGTAGTTTTCGTCTATATTTGCACGCATTGAGAAATGATCGAAAAAAGGCTCGCGTATTAAAAATACAGGCAATGACGTACCACATATACGTGTTCGGCCGTCTTGTGGCTTTCAGCGGATGACGCACAGGGCTGGTCAAAAGTTCCCAGGCCACTATTCCATGTATTCCTATGGAAGCGTGGCCTGGGAACTTTTGACCCCCCCCCCCCTGTACATGTACGTCTTTTCCCCTGAAAGGGTTCAAGCATGGGTTAACACGCCGGGCAAGCCACGCATGAATGTGTGGTCATAAATGTGTGATCACCCGTGGCCTAGTGAGTTCGGTGTCTTCCTCGGGTACGGGAGGTGGATGGTCCGAAACCCATCGCCGGCACCCACCGGTTCAAGAAGCACGGGTACAGGTGTTTCCCTACCCGGCGCCCGGTTGTCACAGGGGTTGTAATGCCTGGGAGTGTTGCGTGAAGTTCCGTCGCGCCTATCACAGCATTATTTCGAACAGCAAGGATGACAGACGGTGGTGAGTTCGTACATAGAATTAAAGAAATATATCTGAGTGTTTATTGAATGCCCATCTTGTCGAACGCTTCTGAATGTTCTGCTCAAGTTGCATGAGCTACTGCTGCATGCCAAATGCAGCTCAAAGAAATAGGTGAGTTCTGAATAATCGCCAGGCATATTTTGATTTTCTGCATTTGTAACTGTATATTGGGGCGACGGGTCCCTTACTAAGTACAACGGAATTTCGGCGTAATTTTTTTGCGATAGCAATTATATAGACAGTCTCGACCGGTTTTAGCCGTCGCCTTGCGTCACCGCCACAGTCATGTCGTGTATGAAGTCCAAATTGATAAGAGCCCCCTGCGCATCGTGCGTCCTACCAGCGGGTAATAGCGCCCGAGCGGGAGCGATGAGCGCGGCTGAAGCGGCGATCAAACGAGCCGGCCCATCTCCGTCGCTCCGAGGCGCATGCGATAAGATCCCCCCCAACTGTTCGACCGACCGGCCCCGCCCGTCGTTCGCGAGCGTGAAAAGACGCGAGGGGGGGGGGTTCCCCTCGACCGACCTTCGATTTTACGAGCGCGGTCGTCGCGATAATAATAATATCTCGGGTTTAACGTCCCAAAACCACGACATGATTATGAGAGACGCCGTAGTGGAGGGGTCCGGAAATTTCGACCACCTGGTGTTCTTTAACGTGCACTGACATCGCACAGTACACGGGCCTCTACCATTTTGCCTCCATCGAAATGCGACCGCCGCTGCCGGGATCGAACCCGCGACCTTCGGGTCAGCAGCCGAGCACCCTAACCGCTATACCACCGCGGCGGACCGCGGTCGTCGCGAGCGCGCGTTGTCTCCCTATCTCGGTAGCCGACACCGGGTGGCCGGTATACTCTTCTACGTGCTGCGCTCTCAACGCGAAGAGAATGTGGTGTGAAGAGTGTCCTGGAGCGGTCGTGTTCTCTTAAACCAGCGTTTTCTAGAGTTGCGTGAGATCGGATCCAAAAGATCTGGCTGCCAGCCTCACTTCGTATAACATTACAATTTCTTGCTATCGCATTCATTGCTTCGCCCTTGTGGTGAAACTGTGACTTTTTTTACATTTGCTCACACTTTTCTTCTAGAAGCAACATTGATTGGATTGCACTTTTGAATACTAATGTGTGACTTTATTCTACACAGGTAAAGCTGAGGAACTTGTGCACCGTAACGATTAAGCTAGGAATCATGCTGTCTCACCTTCGTTGATGGTTAGTAGGTATGTGCCAGGGGTGTCGCTTACACGAGCGTGAATGGTCGCCTCCTGCCTAAAAAGATTCCGGATAATCAGAAAAGGACAACGTTTTTTAGTTCCACATCAAAATCACAGAGAAAAAAGTTAGGCAGATTCGAAGTACCATGGGAATGGATGTTATGCGAAGCATGTGGTGGTAAGGTGGCGAGGTTGTAATTTTTTTATTGAGCGACACGTTAGGAAATGACGCTAATGATATGTGCAAATGTTGAACGCACAGACATATGTTGAACAGTCGCATAGGTTTCATATAAGCAGTTGTTCACAGTTTCGGAACGATGCCAACAGGAAAATGGGTATTACGACACATAAGGGGTAAGCTGATATGTAGCGCTTGTGCTTGCGATGATGGTATACCGTAGAGTGCTACGTAAACCAATTACAGTGGAGGCACTTCAGTATAGAACTGAGCTTAACCCGACATGACTCCTTCATCATAGGAGTACATATGCAATTTTCGTTTAAATCTGATAGCCAGCACTGCCATTACAATTGACGTTTCACCAGCATTACGTCTGCATAGGGTGTTTTTCGAAAGCAGTTTCGAGACTTGACATGACTCTAGGGTAGAATACTTGATTGTCACGCAGAATGCTTGGGTTCGATTCCTGCTGGGCTCTGATTTCTATTCTTTGCGTTCGTCGGGTCAACGCCGCCGGTGTCAGTTTTTCTTAACTCTCTCGAATTTAAACTCTCTCGAAAAAAAAAATTGTTTGGCCTCGCCGTTCCTGGGTAGATATGAATTGTCAAACACCGGTGGCTCATACCCGCATACCTCGGCCCATGAATTACGGGTATGAGCCACACGTGTTTGGAGAAATGGGTTTGATGACGTAGGCGACAGGATTTTCACGTTATTCAAGTCACAACCAGCGAGAGATATTCGTCAAATCCTCTTACCCTCCCACTCTAACTTTGGTCGACCACAACTTAAGGAGGTGATCACGAGAGGATCCAGACGTAGGCGGATAGATAAATAGATACGTAGATATCAACGTTCTAAGTGCTTGCAGTACGCAAAGAAATGCTTCGCATTTAAAAGGTGCGTCTAAGGACTCCTATTCGCCTCGAGATCTTGGAGTGGCGCCCTCTCGCGTGTGACGTCAGGGAGAGGACTCGGATGCAGCTCTTCGCGCGCGCGTTCGCTACGTGAAGGCCGCTCGACGCTGCCAGCCTGTCTATCACGCTCGAGTTATTGAACCATGGGTGGGCGAGTTGATAAAGCAATTTGTACTGAATGTTCAAGCAAAATGCACAGCGAAATCGAGCGGAGTTGCCGTCAGGAGCACGTTCTGTGTCGATTGTCGTCTGTTAGCCATCCATGCGCACATCTGCTTCTATGGTGAATTCATCTTTTCGCGACTATTCTATGTCCGTGGTGCACTCAAAATGACTTTCCTGCCCGTTTTCGATAACTGACTTCAGCGTTCGGGCTTCAGCTTCCATGTCTGCGTTAGAGCGCAATAAATGTATAACGCGTGCTGCGTGTGTTCGGTTGCCAAGCCTGTTCCTTCGATTCAATTCGTATGTTCGGAGCATGACAAACGACGTGTGATGTCATTCAAATAAATTAAGCGGCGTTACCGGCAACAACGTTTGATTAAATACACATTTTTAGCAGCTGCTGTGTAAGCGCGTCTAAGTCCTTTAAATTGAAACACGAAATAAACAGGGTGAGTCTAAAGGGGATGCACGACGGGGATATGAAATATCGGTAGGTTGTCCGGAGTGATTTTCTTTTGTTTTTGTTCTATTTTTTTTGCAACATATTTTAATCTTTACGTTAATAAATCGACGTTTGTTCACTCGTTGACGGTGGTATGAAAATATGCTGAACAGAATTAGTGTAATCATACTAACGTTGATAAATATAAAGCTTTCGCATCGAAAGATGTATTTGCAATAAAATATTGTAAATCAGTCTCAAGGCCGCCTGCGCCGAGATCGGGCCAGCGAAGGTAGGCCTAGCGTACCGGCCGAGTCCGTCTACATGTAATCGGCGCTTCTGGGCTTAATGATACGCCATTCCGGGGAGTAATAATGACTGTACAGTAGAGCTTTGGCATCGGTTAACCTGACTGAACCATTTTTTTTTGCGTACGGTGTCCGCACAAGGAGCGATGAGCATCGATGCGACGCATTTTCAGCCAATGCACACGTGCTGCCTGCGCCGAGATCGGGCCAGCGAAGGTAGGCCTAGCGTACCAGCCGAGTCCGTCTACATGTCATCGGCGCTTCTGGGCTTAATTATACGCGATTCCGAGGAGTAATAATGACTGTACAGTAGAGCTTTGGCATCGGTTAACCTGACTGAACCATTGTTTCTTGCGTACGGTGCCCGCACAAGGAGCGATGAGCGTCTATGCGACGCGCTTTCAGCCAGTGCACACAGGCCACCGCAGATAGCCGCCGGGCGCACTCGCCGGCACTTCGCTCACTCATACGTGAAAACACAGGCTTGTCATTTGGTACGCCTTTTTGAAGTAACATGACGGCATACTTTCTTCCGCATTCAATTTGATTTTTAGCGATCGGTTAGGTTGTTGCAGCTATCGGTATCAATCAATCAATCAACTTTATTTATGTCCATTTACAGACAGACAGAGGAACGGCGAATAAAAGCTGTCTTCCGACAGCTTGGCGAGCCCGCCGCCCCCCTTTACAAGAGCTCACGGCAGCACAGCGACAGTTACATACAATTTAAAAAAGAAATCAGAAAGAAAAGTTACATCATTGTAAAGACGGTACATCACTTAGAAACAAAGGTTTGAACATGAGAAGAGCAACAAGCGTAAAAAAAAAATAAAATAAAAAAATAAAAGAAACGAATATATACATATTAGTAACCAATAGCGTTTACAAATTACAAGCGTAACTTGCCTGATGGACAACAAAACCAATCAAAATTAGTTAATGTGTAATGATTGAGAAGGGACGGCAAGGTATGGCACAAGCGTTGCATTGAAGAGTTTAAAGGGGCGGCCGGTACCATCCATGCCTCCCCTTTTCGTGTCGCATAACTATGTCTTTTCTTTTCCAGGCAAGCAATCTCTCTTAAACACTCTAAGTTCTCTTTAATTTCAAATTTAAAACGGACACTTAGTCTATAACGGTACAGCTGATGAATGGTGATAATGTGAGCATCGATAAACAAGTCAGAAGTTGCTGTCCCAAAAGGCACATATAAGTAAACTGAATGAACTTTTTTCTGCATTTTATGTATTTTTTGCAGGTTAGGAAATGTAGTTGCGCCCCAGACAAGTATACAGTAGTTTAAATAAGATGAGTACAGTGCATTGTAAATAATTAATTTCACCCGCGTGGAGAGAAGGTGTTTGAGGCGACCAACTATTCCTGTTATGCCAGCACACTTTTTGATTACTGCATTGACATGGCTATCCCAGGACATACTTGCAGAAAATACCACTCTTAAACTCTTGAAATTATCAGCGATTTCAATGCTGCGACCATTTAAAACTATATCTGCATGGGGAGGGGGGGGTAATTCTTTATTCTTTGCTCTGAAAATAACAGCCTTTGTTTTACTTTCATTAATTTTCATGCCATTGGTTAATGACCATGCTGCTAATTTTTGTATTGTGTCATTACAGATGCCTATCAAATCATGCATATTGTTACCAGAAAGGAAAATGCAGGTGTCGTCGGCATATACAATGAACTTTGCACTAGAATTCATACATACAACCTCATTAATATATAAAATGAACAACAGAGGATCTAATATGCTCCCCTGCGGAACTCCGCAGAGTACCCTCAGAGCCTTTAAGCGTGCCTTATCCATTTCGACTATTTGTTGCCGGTTGCTTAGGTATGACCTTATTAGTTCAAGTGCAAAACCCTGTATGCCATAACAACGAAGCTTCTTTATTAGAATTTCATGATTAACTAAGTCGAATGCTTTGGTATAATCAACGAACATTCCAACCGTGATTAGTTTCTTTTCGAACTGCGTTAAAATATACTCTTTATGTAGAAGCAATGCCAGCTCTGTGGATTTGTTTTTACGGAAACCGAATTGGCTCGCGGTGAGCAGTTTGTTTTTTTCAATGAAATTTATGATTCCCTTATGTATTAGCTTCTCTAAGACTTTTGAGAAAATTGGCAAAACAGAAATAGGCCTTTAATTTCTTAATTCATTATGATCACCCTTCTTATACAACATTACCACGTTTGCAATTTGCATTTTACTGAGAAACACGGAAGTATCCAAACAAAGATTGTATATATCAACAAGAATATGCACCAAGATATCTGCAACGAATTGCACTGGTCGTATCTGGACACCGTCTATGTCACTGCTACTACTATTATTCAAGCTTTTAATTATAGTTAATACCTCACTTGATGTCACAGGGTGCAAGAACAGGGAATTCTCAGTTTGTTGTTTTAAATAAACAGGTACGTCAGATGATATTTGGTCAATGGAAACATTCGTTAGAAAATGATTGAATGCGTTAGCCAGTTTAGTACCAGAAACCTCCTTACCACCGACTTTCAAATTTAATGTATCGCAGTGTGCTCGGTCTGGATTCAGTAATGCATTCAACCTATTCCAAAATACCTCGCGTCTTCCCGTTTTAGTTTCTAAAACAGATGTGTAGCGGTCTTTTCTTGCTAATCGAAGCCTCTTAGTTAATGTATTTCTGTATTGCTTAAACACAGCCAAATCCTCTGGACGATGAGAAGCGATGAAATTCCAATATAACTGGTCTTTCTTTTTAATCTCATTACGTAACTCTGGCGTTATCCATGGTTTGCGTATTTTCCTATTTTTCTTACGCACTTTCACAGGAAAGTGCATTTCATACATTTGCTTGAATGCTTCAAGGAATGAATCGTACGCTTGTTCAGCTTTACTGGCTCTGTGAATTACATCCCAGTTATTAAATGCGAAGCATTTCTTTGCGTACTGCAGGCACTTTCAGCGTGTCTATCTGCGTATCTATCTATCTATCTATCTATCTATCTATCTATCTATCTATCTATCTATCTATCTATCTATCTATCTATCTATCTATCTATCTATCTATCTATCTATCTATCTATCTAGCCGCCTACAACTGGGTGATCTCGTGATTACCCCTTTAACTTGGGGTAGACCAAAATTAGTATGTGAGAAGATGGTTTGACGAATATGACTCCCTGGTCGTGACATGAAAAATTTGGCAGATCCCAAGTACCTTGGGAATGGATGTTATGCGAAGCATGCGGAGGCAAGGTTGTAATATTCCTATTGAGCGAAACGTTACAAAATGACGTTAAAGTTATGAACAAATATGTTACGCACATACATATGTTGAACAGTCACATATGTTTCATATAACCAGTTGTTTACAGCTGCGTAACGATGCCAACAGAATTATGGGTATTACCTACACCAGAAGCGGTAATCTGACATGTAGCACTTGTGCTTGCGTGGGTGGTAGCTCTGGATAGTGCTTTGTGGGCCAACTACAGTGGATGGCGCTTAAGTATACAATTGACCTTAACCCGACATGACGCCTGCCTCATAGGAATACATATGTAGTGTTTATAAAAGTAGGTAGCCAGCACTAGAACCACAACTGACGTCTCACCAACATTACGCCTGCATAGGGCTTTCTTCCAAAGCAGTTACAAGACCTGGCGTGGCTCTGTGGTAGAATAATTGATTGCCAAGCAGATTTCTTGGGTTCGATTCCTGCTGGGACCCTGATATTTACTTATTGGCATTCGTCGGGTCAACGCTGCCGACGTCAGTTTTTCTTAACGCTCTCACTTTAAATTACTAATGTCTTTCCTCGCCGTTCCTGGGTAGACATAAATTGTCAAACACCTGTGGCGCATACCCGCATACCGCGGCCCGTGGTTTACGAGTATGTGCCACACGTGTCTGCAGAAAAGGGTTTGACGACGTATACGACAGGATTTTCATGTTATTCATGCCATGACCAGCCAGACATATTCGTCAATACTTCTTACCGGAGCAGAAACCTGGAGACTTACAAAGATGGTTCAACTTAAACTGAGGACGACGCAGCGAGCGATGGAAAGGAAAATGATAGGTGTAACCTTAAGAGACAGAAAGAGAGCAGAGTGGGTCAGGGAACAAACGGGGGTTAACGATATCATAGTTGAAATCAAGAAGAAGAAATGGATATGGGCCGGGCACGTAGCACGTCGGCAGGATAACCGCTGGTCGTTAAGGGTAACTGAGTGGATTCCAAGAGATGGCAAACGCGTGAGGGGGGAGACAGAAAATTAGGTGGGTAGATGAGATGAAGAAGTTTGCAGGTATAACGTGGCAGCAGAAAGCACAGGACCGGGTTGATTGGCGAAACACGGGAGAGGCATTTGCCCTGCAGTGGGCGTAGACAGGCTGATGATGATGATGATGATGATGACTTCTTACCCTCCCATACAAATTTGGGTATACCCCAAGTTAATGAGGCGATCACGAGAGCACCCAGACGTAGGCGGCTAGATAGATAGATACGTAGATAGAAACGCAAAAGTGCTTGCAGTATGCAAAGAAATGCTTCGCATTTAATAATGACAATCCCGTCGCGTACGTCGTCAAACTCTTTCGGGCAAACCCTGTGGCACATACCACGGGGCGGGTATATGCCACAGGTATACGGGTATGTGCCACAGGTGATTGACAGTTTAGACTACCCAGGAACGGCGAGACAAACATTGGTACTTTTAACGCCAGAGCGTTAAAATTCTGACGTCATCAGCAACGTTGACCGGACGAATGCAAATAATAAATGTCAGGTTCCCAACAGGAATCGAACCCAAGCATTCTGCGTGGCAATCAAGCATTCTACCACAGAGCCACGCCAGGTCTTGGAAGTGCTTTTCGAATAGACCCTCATGTTCGTGAAACGTCAGTTGTCGTTGCAGTGCTGGCTATCCAATTTTATAAACATTACATATTGCCACCTGGTGTTCTGAGCCAGCAAGCCGTGGACAGCCAAAAAGGGCGAAGAAGACAAAGACGAGGAGTGATAGCCCTTCGATCGTGATTGACGTTCGTGTCTTGCTGTCCCTCTGTTCTGCTGCTACAGCCCCTAGCGCGTGACAAACTGGTGGAGGTGCTGGGTAATCTATGCCCCGTACCCCTCCGAGTAGCAAGAGCTCAAGTATCGTACCGGTGGTCACTCCTGTGCACCGCGCCAGCAGAAGGATCCGGGGACAAGCCCCTGAGTTTGGACTGCTCCCAGACAACATGGCGGCTCCGACCAGCCCTACCGGCACCAACACAACTGGTACGGACGGCACAACGCCGCTTCATTATACCTTGCTGACTCCGCGAACGCCAAATCCCTTTCATGGCGCTGCACATGAGGATGTGGAAGATAGGCTCGTTCACTACGAGTTTGTTTCCGTGCACAACCAGTGGGACGACGCAGACAAACTGCGGCACGTCTATTTCAGCCTCATAGATGGCGCACGTGTTTGGTATGAGAACCGTGCAGGTGTCCTAACATCATGGGAAGACTTGAAACGCCGCCTTCTTGAGACATGTGCCAGCCCTGACCGTCGGGAGCGAGCTGAGCGCGATCTCCAGTCCCGCATCCAAATGCCGAATGAAGGCGTTGCAATGTATGTCGAGGACATGACGCGTCTTTTCCGACGAGCCGACCCCAGCATGCCAGAAGAAAAGAAGGTGCGGTACCTCATGCGCGGGGTGAAAGAGCAGCTGTTCGCTGGGCTTGTGCGCAGTCCTCCCAAGACTGTGTCAGAATTTCTCACCGAAGCCGTCACCATCGAAAGCAGTCTTCGTCAACGGGCCCCTTCGTACGAACGACACGTCAACGCTGCCTCGACTACGGACTACATGGGAGCTTTCAGTGGCCACATGGATTTCTTCAGAGAGCTCATACGCTCAGTAATACGCGAAGAACTTCAGAAGCTGTCCGTACCTTCACCGCCCACTATCTCCTCTCTGTCCAGCGTTGTCCGAGACGAAATCCAGCATGCCCTCAGAGAACCGCCTTTTATAAGGGATCATCAACCGCCGAGCGACTTTCCGCGCATGTCGTATGCTCAAGCTTTGCGGCAACCGGTCACACCTGCAATTCCGCTTCCAACCGCGGCCCCGGCCATGCTGCAGACGGTCCAAGCGGCCCCGTACTACAACGACCCTCGTCTGTCCCCGCGGAAATCAGACGTGTGGCGTGCACCAGATCGACGTCCTCTTTGCTTCCACTGCGGCGAAGCTGGGCATGTGTACCGACGGTGTACTTACCGAGAACTTGGACTACGCGGATTTTCGCCGAACTCACCGCGACCTAGGTTCGGTCAGCGGCCTCCTGAAATCGATGACTATGTTGCCCAGCAGCGCGGATCCTCGTCATCCCTACACCGACCACGCTCCCCATCCCCATCACCGCGGCGGTTTTCCCCTAATCACCGTACATATTCGAGCGTGGTGCAGGGTCAGTCACCCAGTCCACCCCGGGAAAACTAACCACAGCGACCTTTGGGGGGCGAGGCCGCTCAGACTGGACAAGCTCAAGGCCCCCCATCAACGCTTGCGCGAACCGACGATCCACCGACTACGACGTCAACTGGCCCCGCAAAGATTTCCTTGGACATTCCAGTACTGCTCGACGGTCGCACAGTCAGTGCTTTAGTGGATACGGGTGCGGACTTCTCTATAATAAGTGAAAAACTGGCCGCCCTCCTGAAGAAAGTGACGACGCCTTGGAACCGAACGCCAATTCGTACTGCTGGCGGGCACATCGTCACACCACTCGGCGTTTGCACGGCACGAATACAGATTCGTGGTTCCACCTTTGTGGTCAGCTTGAGCGTTCTCCGTCAGTGTTCTCGAGACCTGATCATTGGCATGGACTTTTTGAGGGAGCACGGTGCTATCATCGACACTCGACAACGCCTCGTCACATTCTCGACAAAGAGCGCCACACCAGTAGATGAAAGCTGCCACCACCGAGCACGTCTGCGTATAATTGGCGACGCTGTCACGATACCACCGCGCGCAAGTCTTATGGTTCAAGTGGCGTGTGACGGATTACTACACGGTGAAATGGTCGCGGAGAGCAATCGCTCTCTACTCCTTTCCCAAGGTATTTGCGTAGCACGAAGCCTGGTAGACCTCCATCATGGCCACTGCGAGGTTCTGGTTACAAACTTCAGCTACGAGCACCGACACCTTTTCCCTGGTACTGTGATCGCCTACGCCGACCCAATAACCGATGTCACTGAATGTTTTGCTTCCGAGGCAACCGGCCCTGCCGAGGCACCTCTCCGTGGCGTCGACATAAGCCCAACGCTTCCTGATGAGAACAAACGAAGGCTGCACGACCTGTTGCTGGAGTTCCAAACTTGCTTTGCACGTTCGTCGAAAATCCGTCAGACTTCGATTACAAAACATCGTATCATCACCTACGATGATGCGCACCCTATACGGCAACAGCCTTACCGTGTTTCACCGACGGAACGACGCGCGATTCAAACGCAGGTGAAGGAAATGCTTCAAGACGGCGTAATACAGCCGTCAAGCAGTCCATGGTCATCGCCAGTCGTCCTTGTGAAAAAGAAGGATGGTACACTTCGCTTTTGTGTCGATTATAGGAAGCTGAATAACGTCACAAAGAAGGACGTGTACCCGTTGCCTCGGGTGGACGATTCTCTCGACAGGCTGAGGCGCGCAAAGTACTTTTCCTCAATCGACCTCAAAAGTGGTTATTGGCAAATTGAAGTCGATGAGCGGGACCGCGAGAAAACGGCTTTTGTAACTCCGGACGGCCTTTACGAATTTCGAGTACTCCCTTTCGGCCTCTGTTCCGCTCCGGCTACATTCCAACGAATGATGGATACCGTTCTTGCTGACCTCAAGTGGAAAAGTTGCCTCGTCTACCTTGATGATGTCGTAGTCTTTTTCGGAAACGTTTGACGAGCACCTTCGTCGCCTTCGGACTGTTCTCGAAGCCATTCGCTCGGCCGACCTCACCCTCAAGCCTGAGAAATGCCATTTCGGCTACGAGGAACTAAAGTTCCTCGGTCACGTTGTGAGCGCTGCTGGTGTTCGGCCCGATCCCGAGAAGACTGCCGCCGTGGCCGCTTTTCCAGCCCCGACAGACAAGAAAAGTCTTCGACGATTTCTGGGTCTGTGTGCATATTATCGCCGCTTTATTGAAAACTTCTCTAAGATTGCGGAGCCACTTATCAGACTTACGCGCGACGACACACCATTTCTATGGGCTGACGAACAATCGACTGCTTTTGCGGAACTACAACATCGATTGTCTTGTCCTCCCGTACTTGGCCATTTCGATGAGGACGCTGACACAGAAGTACGCACTGACGCCAGCAACATCGGTCTCGGCGCTATCCTGGTGCAAACTCAAGATGGGATCGAACGAGTTATTGCCTACGCGAGTCGCACTCTGTCACGCGCCGAGATCAACTATTCGACGTCAGAGAAGGAGTGCCTCGCTGTAATATGGGCAATTACGAAGTTTAGGCCTTATCTCTATGGGCGCCCATTTAAAGTTGTGACTGATCATCACGCTTTATGTTGGTTGGCTAACCTCCGAGACCCCTCTGGGCGATTGGCACGATGGAGTCTGCGACTTCAGGAATTCGATGTCACCATCGTATACAAGTCGGGTAGAAAGCATGAAGACGCCGACAAGCTATCACGAGCACCTCTCGAATCCGACAGTGCAGCTGCAGAAGACGACAGCGCCTTCCTGGGAACTGTCAGTGGGGCGGATCTGATGACTAAACAACGAACGGACTCCGAGTTAAGGCCCATCATCGATCATTTAGAAGGCGGCACCGCGTCAATTCCTCGTCCACTTTCGCGTATGTTGCCGTCATTTTGCTTACGAGAGGGCATATTATACAAGAGAAACACCGGTGTCGGCAGCAGATCTCATCTTCTAGTCGTCCCCCAAGACCTTCGCGATGACATCTTGTTAGCTTGCCACGACGAGCCGACATCTGGTCATCTGGGCTACTCACGGACGCTCGATCGGGTGCGACAGCTATATTTCTGGCCTAAGCTGGCAGCTTGCGTCAAGCGCTACGTGAAAGGATGCCGCGAATGTCAGCGTCGCAAGTCACCACCCTTAAAACCTGCAGGCCTCCTACAACCCATCGACCCACCGCGTACGCCGTTTGATCAGGTTGGGATGGACCTCCTTGGACCGTTTCCTATGTCTTACAGCGGAAACAAGTGGATCATCGTCGCAACTGATTACTTGACGCGTTACGCTGAGACGAAGCCATTGCCACGCGGGACAGCATCCGAAGTCGCCCAGTTTTTTATGCACCACATTGTGCTTCGTCACGGCGCCCCGTCATTCATCATCACTGACCGAGGGAAAGCGTTTACGGCAAAACTTTTGGACGACATCTTCAAGCTCAGTTACACGAACCACCGGAAGACAACCGCATACCACCCCCAGACTAACGGGTTGACAGAAAGGCTCAACAAAACGCTGGCGGACATGATCTCTATGTACGTGGATGTGCAGCATAAAACGTGGGACGAAATCCTGCCCTACGTAACGTTTGCGTACAACACCGCAACGCAGGAAACGACCAGATTCGCACCCTTCCGCCTCGTTTATGGCCGAGACGTCCAAACCATGCTAGACGCCATGATTCCTTATGACATCGACCAGCACGAGCAGTTAGCTCCTGACGTCGAGGATTACATTCAACGCGCAGAGGAAGCGCGTCAACTGGCCCGCGTGCACATTAGAACGCAGCAGTGTGCAGATGCACGAAGGTACAACGTCCACCATCGACAGGTTACCTATGAACCTGGCGACCAAGTATGGGTTTGGACTCCCATTAGACGGCGAGGTCTCAGCGAGAAACTCCTGAGCAAGTACTTCGGACCCTACAAAGTACTACGGCGGGTGAACGAGGTTAACTATGAAGTTATTCCAGACGGAGGCTCGGCAACGTCCCAGCGCCGCTCACCGCGCACAGAGATTGTGCATGTCGTCCGCCTAAAACCATATTTTACGCGGTGATACCATACTTACTGTGCCCGTGCAGCAAACGTTGTGTTTCACTGATGTTGTCCGTTAGTTCTCCAAAGAACTGTGAACTTCGTTATTTTTTTTCTTATTGTCGACCACAGACCACATTTTTTTTCCACGTGGATATTCGCTATGTGTTATAAGTCTCTCTTCTATTTTTTTTCTTTTTTTTTTTTTTTTGGTTATGGGCCCCTTCAGTGTACACCTCGTGTGTGAGCATCGAGTCGATGCTCCATTGGGAGGGGGGAATAATGCCACCTGGTGTTCTGAGCCAGCAAGCCGTGGACAGCCAAAAAGGGCGAAGAAGACAAAGACGAGGAGTGATAGCCCTTCGATCGTGATTGACGTTCGTGTCTTGCTGTCCCTCTGTTCTGCTGCTACAGCCCCTAGCGCGTGACAATATGTACTCCGATGATACAGCCGCCACGCTGGGTTAACATCAATTACAGTAAAGCGCCATCCACTGAAGTTGATATATGTTGCAGTGTCCAGGGCTACCATCCTGGCGAGCACAAGCGCTACGTATCAGTTTACCGCTTCTGGTGTTGCTACTGCCCATGTTGCTGTTGGCATCGTTACGCAACTGTAAACTTGTTATGCAAAACATATGTGACTCTGGTACATATGTCTGTGCGTAAAACATTTGTACATATCTTTAGCGTAATTTTGTAACGTTTCGCTCAATAAAACATTACAACACAGTCACCTTCCCTCCGCATGCTTCGCATAACATCGATTCCCAAGGTACGTGGAATCTGCCGAATTTTTTCGGCTTAGTGTTTCACGAAAGGAGCTGAGGGCCGATTCTGTAAATGACTGAAAAGAAATGATCGTAGATGCACGCGTGCGCCATTTTCCCAGTGCATATAGCGATGCAAATCTGCACACTGACACAATTGGTGCACTTAGCATATCGTCGCTTCCACAAGAAAATACAGATTATTGAATCAAATACGCGCGTACTTATCGAACGACATTACAGTCGACATAAAACTTCTGCGCACGTCAACCAACGAAAAGAGCGATAAACGGCTCTTGTATTCGGCAGTAACAGCTGGTTAATCCGCCCCAGATCCTTGTAATTTTTGTATATTTTGTTTTCCATGTTATGAATTCTGAAAGAAAGTTGGTGCTGTTGGGCCTTAGGCCGCATGTCATGCGTGGCTGGCCAGCAGTTTCCATCTTATGAAGACGCAAGGTTTAGTTGGGAAAGATAATCGCGTCTGTGTTCAGAATGCGACCCGTGAAGCGAAACGGCGTGTTTTTTATTGCGATAGCAATTATATGGACACTCGCGGTTGGTTTTCGCCGTCGGCGTCGGCGTCCGCGTCGGCGTCGGCGTCATTTGCCGTATATGTATATATATAACCGGCCCCGCCCGTCGTTCGTGAGCGTGAAAAGACGCGAGGGGGGGGAGGGGGTCCCTCGAGCGACCTTCGATTTTACGAGCGCGGGCGCGGGCGCGCGCGTTATCTCCCCTTCTCTGCGGCCGACAGCGGGGGGCCGGTGTACCCTTCTACGTGCTGCGCTCTCAACGCGAAGAGAATTCTCTTAAACAAGCGTTTTCTAGAGTTGCGTGAGATCGGATCCAAAAAAGAGTTAGCTGCCAGCCTCACTTCCGTATGGCAACATTACAATTTTTTGCTATCGCATTCATTGCTTCACCCTTGCGGTGAAACTGTGACATTTTATCGTTTGTTTACGGTGTAGTCAGCGCGGTGAGACGTGGCGTGGTGGTAGAGCTAGTACTCGCCTGGTAATCGGGAGGTGGCGATCGAGTTCGAATTCTGCTGGCGGAGTCTTTTATTTTCTCTGTTGTAAGGCACTTTTTTTTTACGAATCTCTGGAGTGTCTACGTTACTTTAGTGGCAATTAGCCTGTGTCATAAATCAAAAACTAATTTTCGGCGACGAGTTAGAAGTTGCCGCTGTTCCTTTGCTTCGAAGGTGCCGTTCTTGGCGTTTTGGGAATGAAACGTTCACAATCACAAAACCATACTTTTGTTATCACTGAAAGTTATTCTACTAACTTGACGCAATAAACTTGCATCTGTGGCGTCTACGCTCCAAGGCGTATGGTTACGAGACAGTTATATTGCTTTGTGGCGTCGCGGTTGTGAGATGCAGGCGCTACATTGTATTCTTCGTCCTCTAAGGACGGAATGCCAGACCCCATTCACGCCGCATCGGCACGAGAGTTGCATAGATTGGGAACTCTGCCTGAGTAGCAGAGCGTTCGCAGCCTCTTTTACTCTTCCTTCAAGTTTCGGCGGCTACCTCGTTCGGCGGCTAACTCTGCACTACTCCCCCACGGAGTTAAAGAACACTGGCGAGAGTAATGCAAGTTGCCCTGCTCTTCAAGTACTCCCTCTAATTCTGCGAGTGCACTTCGTGGAACTGCAGGAAATTTTCTTTCACCGCCACACCGAGAACCTCGAACATAACAGTTCTGCATGATGTAAAGTACTGGAAGCGTATTTTTGTTATATCTACTTGAACCTCCGCATACACCCGCTGTCGCTCGTGTGGCAACTACACGTTTGGTGGGAAGATTTCTGCCGTGTCATTTGCGGGCACACCATTCAACGTGCTCATAAATGTTCTACGACGCCGTTGTAGCAATTTTAAGTCTAGCAGATGTCGTACTAGCGCCCCAGTCCTACTGTAGTCAAATAAATTTACTCCCGTGTGAGAAATTTACGTTTCCTTGTCTCAGACGCCGGAACAAAACACTGCAAAAAAGGCGATCCATCCATCCCTAAGTACCCTAAGATCCATCCATCCCTAAGTATCCCTAAGATATCCTTAACACCCATTTGTTCCCGGATCCACCCTGCCCTTTTCTTGTCCCTTAACGTTACACCCAGCGTCTTCCTTCCCATTGCACGCTGCGTCGTCCTCAATTTAAATTGGACTCTCTTTATAATACACCAGGTTTCCGCTCCGTAGGTGGGTACCGGTAAGATATGCAGTGGTTATATACCTTGCTCTAGAGGGATAGCGGTTAACTACCATCCATGATTTGAGAATGCCTACCGAATATGCCACACACTATTCTTCCTCTGGTTACTCCAGTTTTCATTGCTCGGCTTCGCTGTCACAACCTATCCTACGTAGACGTATTTCTTTGCCACTTCCAGTGCCTCGCGACCTATGGGTTATCGCAGACCTGTTATTACAGAACTTCTCATATGGACCAACAGAGAGGCATATGTACGCAGAAAGTTTGCTAAACTTGTAAGGAGCATTCGAAAAGTACACATATGTAGGCGAAAGAAACTCTGTGGCACAGGGCTGTTGCCTGTCCGCGCCTACAGGCTGTTTTTGCCGCTCATTTTTTGGCGACTAAACGCATTTAGCAGTATTTGCGGCCTACTAGATCAAACAAGAGGTTTTCCTAGAGTACTCTAATCCTTCGCTTGTTGTGGAAAATACAGTATAGAATTACCCCGTCGCTGGAAAAATCCACACCACCGTGGCGGTTCGTGCTTCGGGGTCAAACTCGGTTCGTCTTGAATAGAGACACTCAAGTGTGGTATTGTCGTTGTCTAGATCTCCGATGGCCACAAGCTCTGTAAAGCTCTCCAATACCTGGTTATGACAGAAACAAAATTTTAATACATTGAATACCAATAAAGGTGTCATGGTCAACCTTCACATTCTATATTAAACTGCTCAGCACAAAAAGTAGGCACAGAATAGACGATGGTAAGCGCAGATTTCTAGCTGATTTTTATTACAATAACGCACCAATATATAGCCTGCATTTTTAAATCAAATTGGAAGTTTGTGCTTGTCCTCGCCTATTCTGTGTTTGCTGTTGTCTACTTTTTGCGTTGATCAGTTTAATATGAATACCAACTAGCCTGATCCTACACTTCATACTCTAGGCCAGTCCTGCGATCCTGTTCCGACTCACAATTTTTGTACCTTATTCCTGCATAACAAAATTAAAGTGGATTCAAGCATCTACATTTCCTGTAACAATTTCCAGAGAAACCTGCCCTAAGCAACACGTTAAAGTACAAGAATACTTTCTTGCCATCAATGCACTTTGGGCTTTCGTTTTTTTCTGCGGCCAATTCGGGACGCGATCGCTTTAGCCTAGGCGTTGGTCGGACAGCCCACTGTTGACAAATTGTTGAAATTCGCTGGCCAGACTGTGCTGCAGCAACAACTTAGAGGCGCCATCGCTATTGCTTTTGACATTGTTATTCTTACCTCTATACTCGAAATCCGTTATGTAACATGGTGAAAAGTGGTTATAAATTTTATACCGCATGTGACTGGCTTCTTTTCCTTCCTTCTTATATTTCCTTTTTCACTGTTAATATGTAACTGAGATAAAGCGTTTATGCGTTATCTTTACCCCTGCTCAGTAACATAAATCTATCTTCATCATTATTTTCACCATTATATTATGTAAGCCTTTCTAACAACTGTATGCAAAAAAAGAACACTGAAACACGGGGTCCACTTAAAGAACCAAGGCCTAGGCCATCAAAGAGGCCTAGAACTTTCAAATGTTTCAGTAGTTGTTGTATGCTGTCTGAAAAGAAGTCCGCCAGCCACTCCTGCAGGGTCGCAGTTCTTAGCTTACTAGGTATGTATCCGACGGTCTCACCCATGGCTGCAACGCCTCACTCACCCCCCTCCCCCCCCCCCCACACCCGACGATCCTAAAAAAACGTTGGCATTATCCGAGAAGTCACCGCACACGACGCAAGTGGGACAACCCATTCTTGCCTAGTATGTAACTGAATGTGGGGAGTCAGTAAACAGTCAGTTTGGGCACGCCTCACCAGGATCGCCCCGCGTCACGATAGGTGGATCTCCCTCTGGTAAATCTATCCTGATTCACCAGAGTGAGGTGGATCAAAATAAACCCCGCGGTTGTCACGCATCTCGTCCAATATTGCACGACTGTGGAAGTGCGCCAGAACAAGTATTTGGGTTCGCTTAAGTGAATCCGACCACCACAGGGGAGGTCCCGAGAGACTTCCACGGGACATAGCACATGCCGCTTCATTCCCTCTGATGACCGAGTGACCAGGTACCACTGTATTCGAACACGTAACGAAGTGTGGGCATCAAAGTGCTTCACTAGTATGCGTTAATGCGCGTCTGCAATGTTACCTGTCGCAAGGTCTCGACAACCTGCTTGGCGATCTGTGCGTATCAGTAACAAAGGGCATTTTGGTTGGGCACGGTAAGTGCCTGTTCTATGGCGGTGATTTCTTAATGCATTGCGTGCAGTGGAAGCCCCAAAGCAGTGAAACCTATTCCAGATCGGAAGCCCTTGGTGGTTTCAGACGGAGATGCGTCCGTGTACAATACCCACTCTTCTGTATTTTCTTGGACATCTTGGACTCGTTTGGCGTCGGCCTGTTTAGGGTATCCAGAACCATGGGCCATGGTACAGGTTCGACGGTGATGTCGTCAAGCGTCGCTCAGGGGGCCGGGCTGCTTCAAATGCGATTGGTGAAGGTATATCGTAGCCCAACTCACGAAGCAGAGCATAACCTTGTGCCGAAAGCTTGAGGCGCGTAAATTGTGCTTACCGGTGTATGTGAGCCATCTCGTCGAAGTTAGGAAGCATAGTAGTATCTTGAACCCTATCATACTTCGCGCATTGGGGAATAAGAATCAAAATCGATTTTATTATTAAAAGTTGGGTAATTACAGGCATTAGTATACAGAAGGTGGTCCCATAGTCAAGAGACTGCATCAGGACCTCCTGTGCAAAAAAACAAGTGAGGTAGTAAACACTTCATAGCAGCAGTAGCGAAAGATAGTAGTGAAGTGAAAAACGTAACAGTAACAGAAAAATACACGTGATTACATAAAATAGCATGATTTTAACATATCACTAAAGAATTGTAAGAGACAAAAAAACAAGTGTACAACACTTAAAAAAATGCCCCCCACCTCCCCGAAGGGAATCGTGAGGAAATGCGAATGCACCGAATTCTGCCATCGCATTGAGAGGCGCCCAGCCAGCGAACGGTCGAGAGTGAGGCGCGAGCGGACGGGAGAGTGGGGCGCAGGGAGGAGAGAGAGCGAACAGCGAGAGAAGGAGCGGCGAAGCACTGCACCTACCCTCTCCTACACTCTCTCGCACCACATGCTCCGGTTGCTAGGGGCGAGGATAAGCACGCGCGCCCGCAGCTGTTGCTATGGGAGAGGGAGTGAGAGCGGAGAGATAACACCTGCCGGCGCGCGGACGCCGCCGGATGCGCCTGACATAGCCCAAGAAACGCATTCGCATTTAAAATCAACTAACGAGCGGGCCACTCCACGCAAGCGACGCTAACACAACCGCCGCGTCTGGCCACGGCGAAGAGCAAAAATGAACTGACGAGCGGCCCACTCCACGCAAGCGACGCTAACACAACCGCCGCGTCTGGCCACGGCGAAGAGCGAAAATCAACTAACGAGCGGCCCACTCCACGCAAGCGACGCTAACACAACCGCCGCGTCTGGCCACGGCGAAGAGCAAAAATCAACTGACGAGCGGCCCACTCCACGCAAGCGACGCTAACACAACCGCCGCGTCTGGCCACGGCGAAGAGCGAAAATCAACGAGCGGGCCACTCCACGCAAGCGACGCTAACGCGTCTGGCCACGGCGAAGAGCAAATACGTGCGAGCGAGCGGACGGGAGAGTGGGGCGCAGGGAGGAGAGAGAGCGAACGGCGAGAGAAGGAGCGGCGAAGTACTGCACCTACCCTCTGCTACACTCTCTCCGCACACGCGGGAGCTCCGCCGAGCTTCCGCGATGCGAGCGCCCTCACGCACCAGAGCGCGTTCCTCCTCTCCACTTTGCTAGGGGCGAGGATAAGCGCGCGCGCCCGCAGCTGTTGCTATGGGAGAGGCAGTGAGAGCGGACAGATAACACCTGCCGGCGCGCGGACACCTCCTCAACCTATCCTCGTCCCCGCGGACCCCGCCGCCGGAGAACGCCGGATTCCTGACATAGCCCGACTAAGAAATGCATTCGCATTTAAAATCAACTGACGAGCGGGCCACTCCACGCAAGCGACGCTAACACAACCGCCGCGTCTGGCCTCGGCGGAGAGCGAAAATCAACTGACGAGCGGGCCACTCCACGCAAGCGACGCTAACACAACCGCCGCGTCTGGCCACGGCGAAGAGCGAAAAGCAACTGACGAGCGGGCCACTCCACGCAAGCGACGCTAACACAACCACCGCGTCTGGCCACGGCGAAGAGCAAAAATCAACTGACGAGCGGGCCACTCCACGCAAGCGACGCTAACACAACCGCCGCGTCTGACCACGGCGAAGAGCAAATACGTGCGAGCGAGCGGACGGGAGAGTGGGGCGCAGGGAGGAGAGAGAGTGAACGGCGAGAGAAGGAGCGGCGAAGTACTGCACCTACCCTCTGCTACACTCTCTCCACACACGCGGGAGCTCCGCCGAGCTTCCGCGATGCGAGCGCCCTCACGCACCAGAGCGCGCTCTTCCTCTCCACTTTCCTAGGGGCGAGGATAAGCGCGCGCGCCCGCAGCTGTTCCTATGGGAGAGGCAGTGAGAGCGGAGAGATAACACCTGTCGGCGCGCGGACACCTCCTCAACCTATCCTCCTCCCCGCGGACCCCGCCGCCGGACAACGCCGGATGCCTGACATAGCCCGACTAAGAAATGCATTGGCATTTAATAATCTTTATCCAAGAGCACCCAATACCATGCAAGAAATTCTCAAGCCGGGATGGTCTCAAGCCTGGATTTTTGAGTCTTAGCAATTGCAATACAAGGATATTAAAAATTGGGGGCCCCTTAAGCTTCGCCTTTAAGAGTTGAATGCGATAGCGATATCCCGCCCCTAGTGCGTACTTCAATCACTTAGTGCATACTATGTAATGGGTAGTATGCTTTAAACCAGGAGAAATTATGCGCGGCAAATGTGGGAAATGTTTTCGAACTTGCTATGCACCCACTACGTGGTGTTAAGGGAGTACGCGCAGTAAGGTGTGTGCCGTTTGTAATGGGTGGCTGGCTTTAATGGCAAATTCCACTGGTAGAGTGGGAGCAACTTTTCTTGCTCCGCGGCCGCCAATCTGCATTCCACTGGTAGATTCGGAGCAAGTTCGCGTTTTCCACTGGCAGATTCGGAGCAACCCACTCCGCGACGGAGCGTTCCGCGTTGCTCCGTCTTGCAGAGGTGGATTTCGCCGGAACTCCAGCAACGCGTTGCCGTCATTTCCGGCACAGGCGGGCAACTCGGTTGTCTTCGGCGTTTTTTGAGGCGGTGTCTGGTCACCCTGTGCACTTGTTTACATTGGTAAAGTGGTGTCTTTTGACTCAGCTGGACGAGCCGCGTGGTTTACTTTTTGCTCTGAGCGATAGCGAGAGCACAAGTTCTGAAAGTATTAGCAGCAGCGATGTCGACGAACCGTACGTGCTCTACGAAATGATGTTTAAAGAAATGTTTCCTGACCTGCTTTGCGCACGCCCGAAGATAGTCGGCTGCGCCGAAGTTCAGGAGCCGGTTTACGTGACGTATGCATAAGCAACTTCCGGAGCGACCTCACGCGGAGCATGTGATGTCCGTGGGTCACAATGAACAAGACGCGTTTACAAGACTGCGTAGCATTTATTGGGGGGTAGCAAGAAGACGCCGTATCGATGCGTTGCTGTCGATAGCTGGAAGCCGTCTGCCCTGCGTGAGCGGGGGTCCAGCCACCATAGCGGGGGGGCTCGCTCGCTACGAACGCTCCCGCTTACGTCACTCGGCGCGTCCCGAGCACGGTGTAAGATATATACTATTACGCCATGGTCCCGAGCAACGCCGGTTGCAGACTCCGGCGTCTCGTAGCAGAGCATTCACGTGTTCCACTGGCAGAGTTGGCTTGGTGCAATCCGAGTGCTCGCTCCAGGATTTCGGCGGCCGCTCCGGATCTCCCAGTGGAATTCGCCATAAGCTATGAAATCGTTATGATAGTCACATATTCTGACACCCGATGGCAATGTACGCTTGTACCACGCAATATTCCTGGGATATTACATGTTATATTGCGACACCTATATAAAGGACGGTTGTGTTTGCGAAGCATGGAAGTTATTTTCACTGCATTTCCAAGCAGAGGAAGTTATTTTCACAGTATTTCCATGCAGAGGCATGGCTGTGTGGTAGAACGCCTGCTTGCCACGCAGACGACCCGGGTTCGATCCTCACTCGGACCCGAAAATTTTAGATGCGAGGCATCTTATGCTCGGGGCTATGTCCGTCCCGCGTCCCGCGTCCGGCCACTTTCATGAAGTAGGGAAGCACCTACTATGCGAACCAGCACACTGTAGTACAATATAAGGCCGTCAACCACCACTATAGTCACGAGAGTCATGGCCGAGAGAGCAGAGAGGCTACTTAGCAATGGCTAGGCAGGTGGTGTCAGTCGCCCAGGTTGACTCCATTCTTTGATCTTGCTTCCATGTCTTTGGGGGAGGGGGGCTTAGTCCGTCCCTCCTTCCCACGTCCCACACCACCACAGCGCATGCGCGTTCCCTCCCCCCTCTCTCCTCTAGGAATCCTCTACTCTACGGAGCGGCTCCCGCGTCCCACACCCCCCACAGCGCATGCACGTCCCCTCTCTCTCCTCTCCTGCGGTCTCCCCCATCCTTTCCTCTAGGAATCCTCTACGGAGCGGCACGCACGACAGGTGGTGTGACAGCTGCATACTCTGCTGGGGGCGCAACGGTAGTTCCGCGGTATGAAAATGACGGAGCGCGCGGGCCTCATTCTTTCTCCTGCCCAGCGCCCCGACCGCTGCCGTGATACGAGAGCAGCGACGCTCCTCCCACTCAAGCTAATCATCTCCCCGCTGCTTCGCATCCACACATGGTTCCCTTTAGCGGGAGATGGGGAAGATTTTATGATTTATTTTATTTGCATCTTTCTCGATTTTTCGGTCACGGACAAGATGATGATTTTTCGCTCACAACCAACGACGCCGACGCCGACACCGACGCCGGAATTTCTGCGAAACGAGCTCTTTAACGCTATCGCGTTAATACATGGCGCGGGGTAACAATAGGTGTAGGCCTGTAACTCGTTGTGACATGCGCGATGCGATGTATGTATATATGTACGTTCTTTCGTCTAATAAAAATTCAGTTGCGAGTGAGCGCTTGTGGTGTGTGTTTCTCTTTCTTGGTCCTGCGTCGTTTATTTGCGCTCAAAGTTTTTTAAGTAATCATGACGCGGGGCCATGCTCATGCGCCTGACTTGAACTTTGGTGCCTCTTAGCCTCCGCTTTGCGCGTATCAAGAGATGTGCTGTAACTGTTGTGTTGGATGTCGATGCCACTCCTTTTACTTGCGGTCGTCTTGCAACTAGTAGCTCAGAACATTTATGCAGGGCTTCCTTGGAATGTGTTCATGCTGCATGTAGAGTGTAACGGGTTTCGGCTCTTCCCGAGTGTATTAAGTTTCCTCTTCCTCTTGGTGACGACCATATATTCGGACGTAGCGCTGGATAGAGTGAGCCTCCCCCCCCCCCCCCCTTTTTTTTCCCAAGATATTGTCACGTGGTCGTGACGTCGACGAATGCAGCAGTGGGCAGGTTCAAAATGAAACTGTTTATTTGGGCCGAACTTGTGGCCGGTAAACAGAAAGTCAGATTACAGCAATACACACTGGCACTGATAGCGGCGAACAGAGCGTCGGCCGTCGATCAACTGAGAAGCGGTGAAGCGCGTCGGCATTTATAAGCGTGTCAACGAATATTCCAGCCTTATCACTGGTTGTCGCGAAAGCTCTGGAATAAGCTCGCGTGTTCGCGTCTTGCGCGGAATCTTAAGACAACGATCTACAATAATCGCGAAGCTTCTAGAAAAAACGAGGCGCGGTTTCCACTGAGCATTGCTTACAGTCTTTGTGGGCGTAAACCGAATACAGTAAAAGTATAATACGAAACGCGCGTGGCAATGCCCCCCTCTGAAAAAGCATCGTCCCGATGCTTAAAACAGAACACGGGCGGGAAAAATGCATGCAACATGAAACAACAATAATAAAGCAAGAAAGTACAATAAACAATAAGCACAGGTACGAAAGTACAATAATAAAGCAAAAATTACAGTCCTCAGGTTAACTAACGGGCGTAATACGGCTTGAGGCGCACGACATGGATGACTTCAGGTCGCGCACGGCGCCGCTGAGAGTTCGTAATGCCGTCAGGGACAACCTCGTAGTCGAGTCCGCCGAGACGTCGAAGTACCCTGTAGGGTCCGAAGTATCTTCGAAGAAGCTTCTCGCTAAGTCCCCGTCGGCGAACTGGCGTCCAGACCCATACACGGTCACCGGGTTGGTATTCCATGTGGCGACGTCGAAGTTTGTAGCGACGGCTGTCGGTCTTTTGCTGGCTCTGGATGCGCAGACGGGCGAGTTGTCTGGCTTCTTCGGCGCGCTGAAGGTACACGGTGACGTCGACGTTTTCCTCGTCGGAGACATTGGGCAACATGGCGTCGAGCGTCGTTGCCGGGGTCCTTCCGTAGACCAATCCATAAGGCGTCATCTGCGTCGTTTCTTGTACCGCCGTGTTGTATGCAAAGGTTACATACGGAAGGATAGCATCCCACGCTTTATAAATGAGTTTCAAGCTCCACCTGCGCTGCTGTCGGTACGAATGCGGAGGTTTTCTCGCATTTTGAACCCAACTGAACCCATTGTAACAGGAGTGGCTGCCTCCGAAAGCGATGAACATGCTGCTCTTACTGACGTCATGATGACGCCATATGGTGACGTCATCACGTGATGGTGATTTTTTTTGCATTACTCGTGCCGACGCCGACGAGGCGAAATGCCGACGATCAATCTTCGCTTTTTATGAGGCATCGAAGGCTTTCGCCTTCATAACCCATACGCGACGTTTGCTCGCCATGTACAGGCGTGAGCAAAAGTGTGCAGACCACGGGATCGCGTGGCCGAATGCATCGACGCGCCATCTAGCGACGTGATGCCTGCTGCGGTGCGCATGCGCGTCCCGTCGTATCAGTTGGCCTCTCATGCCGATCTGTCTGACTCGGTTACGGCGCTCGTTGCCAAAACGACAACTGGGTGTCGCTTTCTTTGATCCACAGAATCTGTGCCGTTCCTTCACGTAGCGTCTGCGACGGGGCCGGTTCAAGCGCCGGACTCGCGTCGTTTTTTACACCAGTTGATAAGCCGAACTAAGCATGGCTAGCATCGCATAACCTGATAAAGCCAAGCACACAAAATTAAGTTTTCTCAGCCCAACTTGCCTTTGTCGAGTTAAGCCAAGTTGAACTAAATGCGCCTAGTGAAGTCAAAGTAAGTATAGCCGAAACTAATCAAACATAGTTTAGCACGGTATCACCAAATAAATCCAGGTTTAAGTCGGTTTATTTAAGCCTAGTCCAGCTTGCTGTTTTCAGGTTAAGCGAAGTTAAGTTTAGATGAGCTCAGATGAGTCGAGGTAAGTATAGTCAAATCTAATTAAGCATAGTTGATCATGCTATCTCTTAATTTAGCCGAGCGAAATTAGCATAAATAAGGCAAACCTAACCGCGGCCAATTAATCCAAGTAGACTTCCCCATGAGCCGCGAGAAGTCAAGCCCAGAAAGATACGAATTACTCATTTGACATCAAACAAATTAAGCTAATTTACGTCTAATCAGTGTTAGTTAAGGTTAAGTTAAGTTAGTAACCAAACACACCATAGATACTGGAGTTTCACGTGACATAATTACGCTAATTATGCATAACTAAGCTAATTAGACAGCGCCAAGGTAAGTATAAATAAATCTGATTAAGCGTGGTTGATCATGGTACCATCAAACTGATGGGACCATAAATTGGGTCTCATTAAGCAATATCTCATTAAACCAAATTAAAGAAATTTGAAATCGAATTCTCATGAGCTCAGAGAATCCAAGCTCAGGAATATACTTATTACTCCTGACAGAGCCGAGTCTCATTAAGCTAAATTAAATGTAATTAGCGTTAACACTAATTATAATTATTAGTGATTAATGTGTTGAAAACGAAGCCCACCCGAGGTACCCTATTTTGTGCGCTTGGCTTCATCAGGTTATGCGATGCTAGCTATGCTTACTTCTACTAATCAACCGGTGTAGAAAACGACGCGAGACCGGCGCTTGAACCGGCCCCGTCGCAGCCGCAACGTAAAAGAGCGGCACAGATTTTATGGAGCAAGAAAGCGACACAGAGTTGTCGTTTTGGCTACGAGTGCCCTAACTGCGTGAGACAGATCGGCATGAGAGGCCAACTGATACGACGGGAAGCGCATGCGCACCGCAGCAGGCGTCACGTCGCTAGATGGCGCGTCGATGCATTCGGACACGCGATCCCGTGGTCTGCACACTTTTGCTCACGCCTGTACATAGCGAGCGAGTCAAATGCTGCGGCTGATGTATGCTGCATTTATGTTGGCAATAACATTCTTTCAGTCAATCGTCGCAAACATTCTTTCAGTCATGTCGCAAACGCTACGTGCTACAAATTCCAAATTTATTTGTGCCACTCTTAAACTCAAGTTGGGCCTATCCAACCCCATGCATTTTTTTGGAGCCTTATCTATATATGTGGAAAAGATGCCGCGCTGTTTGCGTTAGACTCGACATACTTCCCTAATTACTGGGCAGCTCGCCAAATAATGCTGGGCATTAAAATTTTGCATTTCACTATTTACGTGTTGTTGTTACCCTGCTTTGCAGCTGCAGGTTGCTGCAATAACTTCTCTTTCATTCACCGCTACTTCAAGTTCAGGCCGGTCCTTGTTCACATCGACATTTGCAGAACAAGTGCGGCGAACGTTACTGTATTTTCATTCGTTTCCTTGGCGTTATATACTATACATGGCCTCGTAGACCACTTCTTTCCCATCAGCAATCTCGAAGTGGTGAAGCTTTGATCTATGAACATATGTTGATGGCAGAGAGCGGCAGGTTCAGTGGAATGCCAAGGAAATGATAATTAAGCAACATATTAAAAAAAAAGGCATCGCATTTTAATTCTCACGCTTTGTGTGACCAGGGGCGTAGCCAGAATTTTTTTTTTTTTTTGGGGGGGGGGGGGGGGGGGGGCACCTCCTTGATTTCGGAGGGGGCACCTCCTCGAAATGGCCATTTTTCGCTATGTATGCCATGGCGAAAAAAAATTTGAGGGGCGGGGGGGGGGGGGGGGGGGGCACGTGCCCGGTGTGCCACCCCCTGGCTACGCCAATGTGTGTGACCACCAAACGAAACGAACACACTGAAATGATAGGAGCAGCGGCAATTGCTCGGTTAGAAGACCGATCTATATCCAGTGCGAGGGAACGTGTCAAATGACATTGAAACATACATTACTTTTGACAGAAAAAAAAAGGAAAAAAAACGATGAATCGTCGGGACGAGACATTACAAATTGCCATAGGCGCGCCGAAGTCGTAGCTGTACCAAAAAAAAAAAAAATTGGAACTGCTCTGATAGCGTCTGCGCAACAATGGTTTTTGTGTACTCACAAATTCTCATATTTCGCGGCCTAAAGTTCACGGCACGGCGCCAAAACACGCTCGTAGCGACAGCGAAACCATCAGTACGAACATATATACATGCAGAGGCTCATACATGCAAAAGTTCCGTCGGTCGCCGCGAACCCGTGCGATAACTGGCTTGAGGCTTGTTTCTGTTATGCTCCATTTAGGTATACAGGCGTCTACTCTAAAAAAAATATTTCACATAGGTTGCACTCAGCGACTGATTACATTTTACGCAAGAAGCCGGTTCAGGGGTCTCCATCGCGGTGACCGCGTGAAGCTGGCGCTCCGTTTTCTGCAAGCGACAGCGACTGTAAACTATGTTGTGCTTTCTTTTCGTCGAAAATTAGTATTTTAACAGTAAAGAGCATATTTCGTTTCGAAAGTACGCACAAAAATGTCCTGGCGCGCTTCCGCGAGGTGTTTTGTAGAGCGCCGCCAGCAAATCTTATGGGGAGCGCGCGGCGTTATCCTGCCTAGCACGCAATCGAGGCGCGCCCGATAGAGGCGACTCCGTAACTCCTCGAGGCCAATAGAGCAGTAGTATGAATGGTCGACGGTAATGTGCGTTGTATTTCTGATGGTGCGCCTTTGCGGGGCCAGACGGGTGATGTAATTCACATATATTGTAAAGTAGAGGTCTGGTACAGGATTGGTCTGGTACAAGATTCCTGGGATCTGCCGGTTTTTTTTTTTCGTTCTCAACTTTTTGCTCTTAGTGGGTCTTTGGACCGGAAGTGGTGATCGCTGGCATACTAGAAATATGTACTTTTAAATTGTCCGTACTTTCGCGGTCTGTTTCGTGGAACGGATTTGCAAGTTCGTGGAATCTGCCCTGTAATTGTCTTCCGTTAACCTGTTGGGACAATAAGGATTCCTGCATTACTGGAAGTCAGCGAGTTTATCAACAGACATATTTTAGATATATTAATTGCGAACATGTTATCTGCTCCTATTAACATTAACGACGAAGCTCTCACTCAAAATGAAGGAATCTGCGTCGGGTTGTGTATTGCGCCGTTGCCACTTTCTGTCTCGCATTTAGACAGTTCAATTCGTACGAACGTGCCTCATTGGTGAAAATTGTAAGTCATTTCGTTTACTATCTTGTTTTTGTGTGTGTCGTGGAAGAGGAACTGGAAATCTTTTTGTCGTAACCATTGTTTATGTTATTTCCGCGATTTGTGGAGGGCAGAAGAAGACGCATGAATTTTCATAGAACACCGAACATCTGTTACAATTGTGGTGTCTATTCTCCGCAAGCATGATTGTATACTCCGGGAGTCCGCCACGGCAAGAAAAGTTTCATCTTGAATCGCGATTCCACGTACCGTCAACTTGTTAAGAACATGTATAATAGAAAAGTAAAAAAGTAAAGGCATGGAGATTAACTATTTAGGACAACTGGTTTGCTACCCTACGCATGGCAACAGGGTGGAGGAGATTGAACGATGTGAAGAGAGCAAAGAGAATGAAAGGCCGCAAATGACACAGCGCACACAGTCAGTCACAGTCCATCACTCTTGCGTGGCACGAGACATCACTTGTCCAATCCGTTTCTTTTGAAATTTTAAGTTGGGCCTTCGTCGCCTACAGCTGCGATGTCTTCTGTAAGATTAGTTTCAATATAATTTCGTCTATTGCCAAGGTGCTCTAAGGGGGAGCCAGGGACTGTTTCTAAACAATATATACAGGAGAGTTGTACATAATTTGCTGTGGTGTCTCCTCGCAACTACAGGCATTGCTGAGAGCGTTGTCGTCCATTCTAATGCGAAATAAATAAGATTTCGTGAATATCTGTCCAAGAAAGCCAGTAGTGTTGACTTAAGTGCAGGACTTCTCACCGCTTAAAATAAGTGGCCACAAAACCAGGCGCATCCCTAATTTTCTCTATTTCAGGGAATCTGGCGCGAATGTGACGACTGGTGAACCGTGGACACGCTTCCCAAGCATTCCAATAAAAACATGCTTAACCCTCTATTGCATGAATTATGAGAAAATCATTTGAAAAATTATTTGATCATTTTTTTATTTTTAACTACACGAAGAAGAACATGTACAAACATTTCCAGAGTTATTGCGACTGTATTAATGAAGATACAGGTTTGTGCCAAATATGGCACACTATGCATGTGGGCGAGCAAAATTGCTGCCATGGCTGAAAAACGAAATCTCACTGATTGCGGTCTTTTTTGCGCGATTTGTGGAATAAAGCAAAGCAATTGCTTCCTGTGTTCAGGCATAATTGAACATTTTGGTTAGTGCATCTGACTGCCGACATCTACGTGCAAGATGGCCGCTTGCACGTTTGCCTGTTTGCATGGTGCCGTCTTGCTATACTTTCCTGCCCGAATTACCAACCACTGACTTGTGGTTGTGAGCGTCAGTTGCCGACAAATCGTAAAAGCTAAATATTGCCGTGCACTGGTTAGACCTCACATAATTTTTTTCATGCACCCGCGCCAATAATGTAACAAAAAATTGCCAGGTACTGTTGCTGGCACTCGATACTTTCGTGAAGCATCTCAAAACCTACCACCACAACTGAAATTTGGCAAAAAAAGAGCTGTGCTGCATGATCTCAGAGGATTTCATTTTGTTTGTATTTGCATTGTGCAACAAAGCATAGATGGCATCATATTGCACATTTCATCACTCACATGCATACTGTGCCAAATATGGCACATATCGATTTCCGACTTTATACCGTAGTGGAAAACAGAATTGAGAAGAACCTTAATGAGAATGAATTTTCAAAGCCACGAGATATGCGAAAATAATTTTTTCTTGCTTCTGCAACGAGAAAAAGGCTGCAAGAAAAATATAGCAGTCACTGTTGATCGTGATCAGAGCTTGCACGTGCACTGTGAAATCTATTTCATGTCTAGATTTCATACTGCTCTTGGGATGGCAGCGCTTTTATATATTTAGTGCACGTAACTATAAGGATTACTCTAACTGTGTCACATTCTCCACTGGTCCTCTTGCACCGGTTATAAAAAATGTTAATCGGTATGTGCAAAATATGGGACACGATGCAATAGAGGGTTAATGATTTGTACGCTGTTGAACAGCTGGACCAGTCTATGAGAATGTTATTTCAGTATCAATGACATTAAATTACACTTTTTTTGCACGTATGCACATCTATTTCTCAGTCATGATCAGCTCTCCACACTTGCGCTTCGGCGAGGGAGTCACATGACAGTAAAGTACGGGAGGGAAAAAAACAATGAAATGTATACAGAAACCAGTGAAAGGAGCGATTATTGAAAAGCAATCAATCAAGTTGTCAGGTACGAAATGCTAATAACGCAGGTACGCAAATCGCAACATAAAAAAAACCGGCAGATCCCACGCACTGTGGGAATCGATGTGATGCGAAGCAGCCAGCAAGGAGCAAATCATGCTGTACATAATATGCATGTCATTATTTACATGTTAGGACCTGTCGTTTGTGTTCGTCATACAGTCACGTCGCGCAATACAAATTTTGGTGTATATCAAGCTAGCCAACTGGACGCAAGCGCACCATGAGCGTGGCATGTAAATGGCATTGTAGATGACATGCATGACAAGATTTTCATGTGACCACCTGCCACTTACGTTCGCTTAATTGTTTGCCTCGAATCGCAGCTAGACGCGAGACCTATCTGCCTCCGTTTCGCATGCGTTCGTATTCTCGCGCTCTGCGCATCGTGCACACGCCATCCGCGTTCCAGCGTTTAAATTGACGGACACACTGTTAATTCCAAAGTGTGTTCCTCGAGCGCCTGTGCCCACTGAGAAGAGGTCGGTCAGAATGGAACGTGATGAGCGCGTCTCCCTCCTTGCATGATTAGAGACGCTGGGCAAAGCGACGCTACGCAAGCAAAGCGCGAGCGCTGTAGAGTCCAACGCTATACCGGCGTCCGTTTGCGCGCCCCAGCGCCAACCTGGCACTGTGCCAGGGCATGGCTGGAGGGACGGACGGATGGACGGATGACCGGACGGATGGGCGGACGTGAGCATGAGAAGACATTAAAGGCTCTCACCTTAAAATTTGGTGTATATCAAGCTGGCGACACGGCCACAAGAGTCATGAGCGTGGCATGCAACTCATGTTGCCATGGCATGTCATGATTTGCATATTACCACTTGTCATTTATCCTCGTCATACAATCACGTTGCTGAATACCAAATTTGGTGTATATCAAGCTAGCGAAACGGCCACGGGAGTACCATGAGTGTGGCATGCGTCATGTTGCACATGACATGTCATGGTTTCCATATTATCACTTGTCACTTATACCCGTCATACAGTCCCGTCCCTCAATACGAAGTTTGCTGTATATCAAGCAAGCGAAACGGCCACGAGAGTGTCATGAGCGTGGCATGCAAGTTATGTTGCACATGACATGTCATGATTTCCATATTACCACTTGGCATTTATGTTCGTCAGACAGTGACGTCGCGCAATGCCAAATTTGGTGTATATCAAGCAAGCGAAACGGCCGTCAGCGCGCCATGAGCGTGGCATGTAAATCATGTTGTATATGACATGCAGGTCATGATTTTCATATTACCACCTGTCATTTATGCTCGTCATACAGTCACGTCCCTCAATACCCAACTTGGTGTATATCAAGCTAGCGAAGCTGCCACGAGAATGTCATGAGCGTGGCATGCAAGTCATGTTGCACATGACATGTCATGATTTCCATATTACCACTTGGCATTTATGTTCTTCATACAGTCACGTCACGCAATACCAAATTTGGTGTACATCAAGCTAGCGAAACGGCCATCAGCGCGCCATGAGCGTGGCATGTAAATCATGTTGTACATGGCATGCAGGTCATGATTTTCATATTACCACCTGTCATTTATGTTGTCCATGCCGAAATGTCTCATCGTACGAATTTTTGTATATATCAAGTTAGTAAAACGGCCTCAGGAGCACTATGGTCATGGCGTGTAAATCAAAGTTTTCATGACAAGTTAGTCATTATTTTCATGATATGACCAGTCATTCCTGTTTGTCATACAGTGATGTAATTCCATACCAATTTTGGTATAAATCCCATTAACGATACCGCCAGGAGAGCACAAAGTCGTAGACGGCTAGATAGATAGATACGCTCAAAGTCGCCGAAGTTCGCTAAGAAATGCTTCGCATTTAATAAGTCAGATAAGTCATCAAATAAATCAGAAATTAAGTAAAATTAGAAGCCTTTCGCCTATCGGGAAAAGGGTGGCAAGCGAACCATGACGTAAACGTACCTGTCCTATCAATTTTCTTACTTTTCTTTCTTTTTTTTCTTTCTTTCTTTCTTTCTTTCTTTCTTTCTTTCTTTCTTTCTTTCTTTCTTTCTTTCTTTCTTTCTTTCTTTCTTTCTTTCTTTCTTTCTTTCTTTCTTTCTTTCTTTCTTTCTTTCCTTATTTCTTTCTTTCTTTCTTGTTACAGGGTGTTAAAATTAACCATTATGATTGTCTTCAAGTTCAGCATACTCAAGTTCAACATACCTTTGCAGATTAGTTATGTATTGAGGGGGCACACATAGTGAGGCAACGATTATCGCTGTCAGTCGCCCAATTATCTACGTCGTGAACAAATGGTGGTTACTTCGTGAAGAAACAGTTCAGAGTTGTAAGAGGAGTCAGAGTTGTAATGTCGGCACCTGAGAAGTTATTTCGGGTATACCCTGTCAGCTCACCGGTGAAGAAGCCAAAAAAGGTGTGTACAATCAACCATCAAAACAAGTTGTGGATTACTCCGAGGATGTGGTATACAGAATTTCGCTTTCCTGTGGCTGAGTTTATGTGCGGTAGACTGAGTGTTGCATTAATGTCCGTCTAAGTCGATAATGTGGGTGCGAGCCATTTCTGGGTAACACCGTGGTGTTGCATCGGGACTCGGATTTGACTCCAGATTGGTTGTCAAGGCCGCTGTCATGAAGGAGAACGATTTGATTGCTGTTAGCGCTCTTTCGATTACCTTGACAAGCAAGGAGCTTCACTTTTTGGAATGTGCGCACGGTGCAGTCACGCAGTGCGCACCTTGGCCTTTCTTTGGCTGATGCTATTGGTGTCATGTGTATTAAGTTTTTCACCACTTAGATCCTTGCTTGCGCATACACTCTTGACACGTGTTAGCACGAATGGACGCTGCCCTGTGATAGTATGTCTTTTTAGTTCGATTGTTCAATTTATGTTGTCTAGTTTTTCTGCATTTCCTTTCTGGTGGCTACGCCCGATATATTTCGCATTACCACCCATTAAAATCTTAGTTGAAAGTAGCGCTTGTCCTGTGTTCTTCATTTGTTTTACGTGTCTTTCGCGCTTAGAGAAGCTATGAAACAGTTGAGAGTCATTAATGCTGATGCTGACAAAATTATCGTGACGGTCATTTCATATTTCAAGTGCTACTGCTAATGCTGATGGGTTGAATGCGTCAGTGCGTCCGCGAATACGTTTGAAGAAACTGGTTATTGTGAAAATGGCGAGGCTTTCGTATAGGCTGGTGGTTTTCTGCTTACCATATGCTATTGTATGAAAGAGGCAGATCAATGCAATTTTTGTGTGGGAATCTATGGAAGGCAAAAACAGCGAAAATTTAATCCCAGTGATACTCGAATGTCAGTTGTCATCTGAGCAATGAAACGCGCGGTTAGATTCATATACACGATTTCCTTTCATGCTCGATATATCTTGTACTTTTTGGTCATGGTTTCTCTTGTACGCATTTCCTCCCAGCAAGCTGATCAGACACACATAGGTAGTTAATTAACAGAAATATTAATGTGTGTGTTACAGCCCCGCGTGTTACTGCCGCTGCTAAGCCCGACAAAATAAAATAATGAGCGCATATCTCACCCCACACTGGGGAAGGTTTGAATATCAGGCCCTGGACCACGTGTTCCACATATGCTGATTCTAGGTGACAACCGCTCTTTATCTTTGTAATGAACGATTTACGCGTCGAACTGGCATTGCACTCATCCGTAATCGTCCACATTTTGTGCTGAGGCACAAAGACGAAGAACGCATGAACTATTTCTGCCAACGAACTATTAAAGTCTCGCTGGGGAATGCCCAAAAGTAAGACAAAGCTTGTTTTCATTTCGTGATCCTTACCTTAAAGGCATCCACTTCCTCGTAGCTTAGAAGACGCGGCCCTTTCGGAGGGGCTACTTTACTGACAACAACTTCGCTTACCAACAAGGTAGCGATGATGAAGTTCACATAAGCTGCCATTACGACGTTCTTCCACAATCAGCAGAAGAGCAAGGAAGGCAGATTTTGTCCAGACTGAATGCTTGGTTGCCTAAGACAGAAACTGTACTTCACTTTCCGTTTTTTCCCGTTGCATTTGTCTGTGACACCTGCCATTCCGATGCCGACATAATGTGGTACATGTCACTTAATCTGACAACCTTGGATTTCCTGTTTGACAGACGACATTTGATGCAGTGTGCGGGTGAGTGATAATCAATGTACGAGATCAATTTACAAAGCGTGTACACTCCCCTCCTTTGGATCTGTGCGCGACCTTCATCTGGAAAGTGGAGCGTATTACATTACGTGCTTGATACCCCGTGTCCCGCACAGAGTGTAAGTCACATACCATGGATGAGTAATGTTTGAGGGGCATCGAGTCCTCGGCTGGCTTTGGTGGCAGCTGCAACGAAAACAGGATCTACCAAATGACATTAAGTTTTAATGACCTGATATGTCGTTCTCTTATTTTGACGAGGGTTGTAATGTGACCTTGTTGGTGAATCACTTGAACAGCCTTGGTGTAGCGCAAAAGAACACACGGATCTTGAAAAGGCGCATATGGACACCACACAGCCCTGGGTGATGTCCATAGGCGCCTTCTTGTGTACGTGAGTCGTTCTGCGCTCCATCAAAGCTGTTTTATTTTGACACGTTCAGATTGCTTCCACGTCATAATTTTTCAGAAACGATGTCGAGTGATCGTCATCGTTATTAGCATTTCTGAGTTGCATACCAGGCCCGTAGCCAGAAATTTTTTTCGGGGGGTGGGGGGGGGGGGGGGGCACCGGCTGAAAACATTGAAGACAACCTTATTTTCACTATTTTTTCGCGGTAAAACACACCCTCAATCCGAATTTCGGGGGGGGCCCCTAGGGGGAGGGGGTCCCTAGGGCCCCCCCCTCCCCTGGCTACGGGCCTGTTGCATACAGTACACAACCATTTTCTTAGTGAGATTTCTTTGAACTCGATAATAACTACTTCCCATCAGCTACTGCGTGTTGTTATTGCGTTCATGTTAAGAAATTCGGTGTTGAGATTCCTGAGAAAAATGAAAGTATTCAGACATAACACATTAAATTATTGTTCAGAAGGCAATTTTTGGACTATAAATTTCTACCATAATGCCTCTAACCGAGCTATGAAAACTTGTTTTGCTTCCGTTTGAACATGTGTGACCTTGGGTCACAGGTGTTTTTTCCTGTTTGTATATTGTGAAGACACTAGTATGTCATAGCAACAGCAAGCGCACGAGCTGTTTAAAATCGACATGTCGTAGCTGGCTTGCACTTGCCGAACGCCATTACGGTGCTTTAAATCATGAAGGAAAAAAATTGGGGGACCCTTAAGCTTCGCCTTTATGAGTTGAACGCGATAGCGATATCCCGTCCTTACTGCGTACTTCAATCACTTAGTGCATACTATGTAATGGGTAGTATGGTTTAAACCAGGAGAAATTATGCGCGGCAAATGTGGGAAATGTTTTCGAACTTGCTATGCACCCACTACGTGGTGTTAAGGGAATACGCGCAGTAAGGTGTGTGCCGTTTGTAATGGCTGGCTGGCTTTAAACTATGGAATCGTTATGATAGTCACATATTCTGACGCCCGATGGCAATTTACGCTTGTACCACGCGATATTCCTGGGATATTACATGTTATATTGCGACGCCTATATAAAGGACGCTTGCGTTTGGGAAGCATGCAAGTTATTTTCACTGCATTTCCAAGCAGAGGAAGTTATTTTCACAGTATATCCAAGCAGAGGCATGGCTGTGTGACAGAACACCTGCTTGCCACGCAGACGACCCGGGTTCGATCCTCACTCGGACCCGAAAATTTTTATTATTTATTTTATTTGCATCTTTCTCGATTTTTCGGTCACGGACAAGATGATGATTTTTCGGTCATGGACAAGATGATGATTTTCGGCTCACAACCAACGACGCCGACGCCGGAATTTCTGCGAAACGAGCTCTTTCACGCTATCGCGTTAATATTTCGCTCCGATACTATCGTTAAAGCCCGCACATTGCTGTAAAGGGCAACAATTTCTCATACTCTAACAGGATTACACTTGGCATGTGTTTATGTAAACTATGCCGCAACTAAGCTGTACCTCCTAATATAATGCCTGCATTATGCACACCCAACAGGAAATGTTTGTGATACATGAAATATTTGAGGAGCCTATTTTCTCGCTTTGCACGGGAACATATCTTCCAAATAAATGTTCCAGCTTATAGTTGGGATTCTGACCTATGAAGTCACCAGCTGGATCAGAAGCATTACGCTCTAACAGAAAAGAAATTCGCATTTGTTGTGGAACCTTTGCTCTCGGGTGTACACATGCTGTAGAGCTAAATTACTGCAGGTATTTGTACCGGATGGTGAACTTCCTTATGCAGCTGTATTTGATGGTGTAAGTCACACCGTCTCGCACAATGGTTACAATTTTCACACATGCTCAAAGGGAGAACGTTTTTAACATGAAAGTTTTTTATGACGGGTCCACGATGGCTCCACTGACATATTTGCTAACAAATGGCAAAGGAAGAAAACTAGAAGAAAAAATGCGCCCACCTCCCCGAAGGGAATCGTGAGGAAATGCGAATGCATTTCGCGCGCGCTTCACTCCATTTATATATGGTGGTTGTGGTTCGAAGAAGGAAAAGGCGCCTGATTTCTGCAGCCCGGTCGGGAGCAAGGCGCAGCGCCCTTTTTTTTTGCTTTTTCTTGTTTTTTTTAATTGTTTTTATTTATTTTTTAAATTTTTTTTCATGTATAGCTCCGCCGAGCTCCGCCGCAGTCCGCTTTTAGTTCACCCGCACGCTGCGAATTTTTTATTGTTCAACAACGCACAGGAGAAATCTCCCACCGGCACCACCTTGGAGGTCAAGATTCATTGCCATATATACGGGGTGGCCAGTGAACGGTTGTGCAGCGCGAGCAGTCGGTTTTTCAACCAAGAAACTCGCTAGCAGACGCTGCCTGTGTCGGCGTCGCGAGGCGAGAGAGGGAGAGGGGGGGAGCGTAGGAGAGGAGAGAGAGAGGGGGGCGCGCATGCGCAGTGGGAGTGTGGACGCTGCGGGCAGAGATGCCTAGAGAAGAGAGGGGGGAGCGTAGGAGAGGAGAAGAGAGGTGGGACGCGCATGCGCAGTGGGAGTGTGGACGGCGCGGGCAGGGATGCCTAGAGGAGAGAGGGGGGAGCGTAGCAGGGGAGAGAGGAGGGGAGGCGCATGCGCAGTGAGGGGTGTGGTTGCCGCGGGGAGGGATGCCTAGAGGAGAGAGAGGGAAAGAGGAGGTTTTTTATTTTTATTTTTTTTGAAAGGGTCTGCGCATGCGCAGTAAGGGTGGTCACCTCCTCAACCTGTCCTCCTCCTCCGCGGACAACGCCAACGCCAACGCTGGACGCCTGACATAGCCCTGACTATGAAATGCATTCGCATTTAAAAGTTCTGTGACCTGGAGTCGAACATACGACCTCTCGCTCCTTTGCGCGCGGCGCGAAATTACTCGGCCGCAGACTGTATGTTCTTTAGAGTGCTAACGGCGAGTTATTTATATGCAACATTTACGGTTGGCGGTACTCGGAGATCTGTGGCACATCAGCGTGTCCTCGTCATCACTAGCGAGATGGGGCGAAGGGTGCACTTTAAGGGTTGTCGCCCCGCGCGTTGCGATGTGCGCGCCCCTCTACAGGGCGTGGTCGCTCGTGCGCGCACGCTTATCTCGTGATGGGGGGCGGTTTGTACATCTTGTGCTTTCACGGCAAGTTTGCGATGAAGTTGCAGGGAGAACGAAGGTCAATTCGCTCACTGCAGCGGACATGTTTGCGAAAGAAGCGCGTTGCGAACGCATAAAGGAGTCACAAATGTAGCAGTTAGTTCGCGCTCATCCTGGGTATACTTGTGCGTTGGTTTCATTCGTGCTTCTTTATGTTTGAGCAGCGCGCTTCGAGTGTCGAGCTGTCACAGTTGCTGGTTCGCGGTCGTCCTGTGTATGTTCTTTTCGTGCGTCCTTTCTGCTTGAGAAGCGCACTGCAATTTCGCGCTGCGTGCCGTCTTCGCGTGACAAAAACAATTTGTTGCTATAGAATTCATTCCTTGGCTCTTTAGGCAAAACAATGCCCAGTAAACGCTCAACTACTTCTGTGAGGACATATTTCGCTTTCTTGTTATACCGATTCCTATGACAGAGAGATCAGCCATGTTGTTTTAGGATTAGGGCCACACATCATGGCCCTTGACTATAAGTACTTGTAGTCATGATGACACTAAGGTGTTGCCGTTTAGTAGAATACTAGGCAGAGGCGTCTATATCGGCCTGACATTTGGGGTGAATTATGTCACCACGGACATGACCTAAAAAATTACACCATCTCCCGCTAAAGGGAACCATGTGTAGATGTGAAGCAGCGGGCGCTAACGCTTACACTGGCGGCGGCGTTGACGCTGGCGCTCATCGCAGCGTTGCGCAGGAGAGAAAACTGGGGAGGCGCAAAGCACGCAATGATGGAGCGGTGTTTCCTACTGGAACATATCAATCGCTGCTAATGGGCAATGAGAGACAGAAGACTCCAACTGGACACAGAGACCCGCAGTCCGCTTTTAGTTAACGCGCACGCTGCGAATTTTTATTGTTCAACAGCGCACAGGAGAAATCTCCCACCGGCACCACCTTGCAGGTCGAAATCCATTGCCATATATACGGAGTGGCCAGTGAACGGTTGTGCAGCGCGAGCAGTCGGCTTTTTTCAACCAAGAAACTCGCTAGCAGACGCTGCCTGCGTCGGCGTCGCGAGGCGAGAGAGGGGGGAGCGTAGGAGAGGAGAGAGAGGAGGGTACGCGCATGCGCAGTGGAAGTGTGGACGCCGCGGGCAGGTATGCCTAGAGGAGAGAGGGGGGGAGCGTAGGAGAGGAGAGAGAGGAGGGTACGCGCATGCGCAGTGGGAAGTGTGGACGCCGCGGGCAGGTATGCCTAGAGGAGAGAGGGGGGAAGCGTAGGAGAGGAGAGAGAGGAGGGTACACGCATGCGCAGTGGGAGTGTGGACGCCGCGGGCAGATATGCCTAGAGGAGAGAGGGGGGAAGCGTAGGAGAGGAGAGAGAGGAGGGTACGCGCATGCGCAGTGGGAGTGTGGACGCCGCGGGCAGGTATGCCTAGAGGAGAGAGGGGGGAAGCGTAGGAGAGGAGAAAGAGGAGGGTACGCGCATGCGCAGTGGGAGTGTGGACGCCGCGGGCAGGTATGCCTAGAGGAGAGAGGGGGAGCGTACGCGCATGCGCAGTGGGAGTGTGGACGCCGCGGGCAGATATGCCTAGAGGAGAGAGGGGGGAAGCGTAGGAGAGGAGAGAGAGAGGAGGGTAGCGCATGCGCAGTGGGAGTGTGGACGCCGCGGGCAGGTATGCCTAGAGGAGAGAGGGGGGGAGCGTAGGAGAGGAGAGAGGAGGGTACGCGCATGCGCAGTGAAAGTGTGGACGCCGCGGGCAGATATGCCTAGAGGAGAGAGGGGGGAAGCGTAGGAGAGGAGAGAGAGGAGGGTACGCGCATGCGCAGTGGGAGTGTGGACGCCGCGGGCAGGTATGCCTAGAGGAGAGAGGGGGGGAGCGTAGGAGAGGAGAGAGAGGAGGGTACGCGCATGCGCAGTGGAAGTGTGGACGCCGCGGGCAGGTATGCCTAGAGGAGAGAGGGGAGAGCGTAGGAGGGGAGAGAGGAGGGGAGGCGCATGCGCAGTGAAGGGTGTGGTTGCCGCGGGGAGGGGATGCCTAGAGGAGAGAGAGGGGGGAAAGGAGGTTTTTATTTATTTTTTTTGAAAGGGTTTGCGCATGCGCAGTAAGGGATGTCACGCCGCACACCCGGATTAAGCTCGGCCATAAGATGCTTCACATCTAAAAGTCCATCCTTCCCTCAGTCCGAGCCCTGGCACGGTGCCAGGTGGCCGCCGGGGAGCGCAAACAGACGCCGGTCTCCTCCTCCTCAGACTCTACAGTGCTCGCGCTTTGCTTGCGTAGCGTCGCTGTGCCCAGCGTTTCCAATCATGCGAGGAGGGAGACGCACACATCGCGTTCCATTCTGACCGACCCCGTCTCAATGGACACAAGCGTTCGCGGAACACACTTTGGCATTTACAAAGTGTCCGTCAATTTAAGCGCTGGAACGCGGATGGCGTCTGCACGATGCGCAAAGCGCGAGAAAATACGAACGCATGCGAACGGAGGCAGCTTAGTCTCGCGTCTCGCGCGATTCGCAGTAAAATAATTGAAAAAAAAATTGGGGGGACCCTTAAGCTTCGCCTTTAAGAGTTGAACGCGATAGCGATATCCCGTCCCTACTGCCTACTTCAATCACTTAGTGCATACTATGTAATGGGTAGTATGGTTTAAACCAGGAGAAATTATGCGCGGCAAATGTGGGAAATGTTTTCGAACTTGATATGCACCCACTACGTGGTGTTAAGGGAATACGCGCAGTAAGGTGTGTGCCGTTTGTAATGGGTGGCTGGCTTTAAACTATGGAATCGTTATGATAGTCACATATTCTGACGCCCGATGGTAATTTACGCTTGTACCACGCAATATTCCTGGGATATTACATGTTATATTGCGACGCCTATATAAAGGACTCTCGCGTTTGCGAAGCATGGAAGTTATTTTCACTGCATTTCCAAGGAGAGGAAGTTATTTTCACAGTATATCCAAGCAGAGGCATGGCTGTGTGGTAGAACACCTGCTTGCCACGCAGACGACCCGGGTTCGATCCTTACCCGGACCCGAAAATTCTTATTATTTATTTTATTTGCATCTTTCCCGATTTTTCGGTCACGGACAAGATGATGATTTCTCGCTCACAACCAACGACGCCGACGCCGACGCCGGAATTTCTGCGAAACGAGCTCTTTAACGCTATCGTGTTAAAAAACACGCACACATTCCGTTTGTGTGCCATTCCATTGAGAATGTAAAAAAAATGACATGCAAACGAATACATATCCTAACCCGCATCTTTTCCACACGATCTATCCTGATACGTATAACGACAGTTCTTGTCCCTCATGCGGAGAAATATCCACGTTAGACCACATGCTCTGGCGGTGTGCCCTGTCACACGCTAAGGTCGATAACAACTCCGCCAGGTGGGATGCGGCCCTCCGTAGCCCCCCTTCTGGCCGACCAACTCTGGGCTGTCCAGCAGGCCCACGATGCGGCCGAGAGGCTTGGCCTTCCGGTCCCAACGTGGGAGTGGCCCGCTGCGTGTTGAGCCACGCACTGCAGGACCTTAATAAAGTTTATCATACCATAGCATAGTCACTCGAATGGCCACAAGCTTCCGCCGAACACACTTTGGAACGTACAAAGTATCCTTCAATTTTTTAAGATCGCGCATACTGGGCTCCCCCCCGACTACTTGACCAGATCCCCGATGTCCCCCAGGTTATTTATGGGGATGTCGTCACTATATCGTCGACACGAGGTTCTGATGGAGCCATCCAGGAACAACTGCAGCAAGTGGTTGACACTGCCACCGAGTACGCAAAAAAAAAAAAAAGGCTTGACAAGCGCTCCGCAAAAATCAGAGCTCATAATCATTCCACGACCGCTGGATAAAAAAGAAATTGCGGCCTGTTGCGTCGCGGCGCCGTCAATGGAAGAGCGCGTCTCGGCTGAGTTGACAATTGCGGCCGCTTTTTTAGTGAGGGCTCCACTACTCCAGAGCAGAAAGCAGACGACACTTCGTGTTACAATGGGGTTGCCTGAGGATTTATGCGTGTCCGTGGGCTTTTTCGCGTGCTTCCTCGTGCTTTTTTTGGGTGTGTGATCGTGTGTGGGGGGCGGGTTGCCTCATGTGCCTTGTGCTTGAGTACGGTTCTTTGGTGTGCACGTGTGTGGAAGACAGTTTGTTCCAGTGGTGTGATGCCGCCGAGCTGTTGTGTGCCACTGAGCAGTTCGAACGCGATAAGAGACGCTACTGTGAATTACCACATATTCCCCTGCGATCTACAGTTTCGGGAAGCTTGCTATTCGTAATAGAGCACTTCTTTTTGTCAAAAACGAGAGCGAAAACAGGCGCGCGCTGCTGCTTCCAGACGACAGCATCAAATCACCGCCGCGCCGACAGTCGCGCACTACGAAAAAAACATGGCTGATCCCTCTTCAAAGGAATCGGTATAACACGAAAGTGAAACGTGTATTCACATAAGTAGTTGAGCGTATATTTTGCATTGTTTCGCCGAAAGGGTGAAGAAATGAATGCTACAGCAACAAATTGTCATGTGACGCGAGGAACGGCAAGCAGCTCGAAACATGCAGCGCGCACCTCAGGCAGAAAGGACGCACGAAATGAGCATACACAAGACGAGCGCGGACTAACTGTCACAGCTCGACATTTAAAGCGCGCTGCTCCAACACAAAGACACACGAAACGAACGCACAAGCATACACAGGACGAGCGCGAACAACTGCCACAATTGTTACTTCGTGTGTAAGAGGCGCGCTCCTTTCGTAAACGCGGCCGCTGTGGCGAGCGAAGCGACCTTCGTGCACTCTTTAACCACTGTAACTTCAAAGCAAACTTGCGGTGGAAGCACAAGGCGTGCGAAGCGCCCCAATGCCCCGTTCAGGAGATAAGCGCGCGCACATGAGCGACCACGCCCCTGTGGAGGCGCACGCTCATCGCAGCGAGAGGCGCAACGACCTTTAGAACGCGCGCTCCATGCCACCTTCGCGCCATCTCGCTAGTGATGACGAAAACGCGCTGAAGTCGAGGAGCTCTGAGGACCGCCAGCGGTATATGGTGTGTATAAATAGCTTGCTCTTAGCAAGCTGAGGAACGTACGCTCCCGTAGCCGAGTGGTTTCGCGCCACGCGCTGCGGAGCGAGAGGTCGTAGGTTTGACGCCCGGCGACGGAACTTCTTCTTCTAGTTTTTCTTTGATATCATTATGTTATTTTATATTTTACAACGTCATATCCGTGACGGAAATACGTCAGAGGAGCCGTGGTGGACCCCGGCATAAAACACTTTCGTGTTAAAAAGAAAACATGGATTAAAAGGCGCCCAGGGTGTGCGCTTACCCTCTACATCGAAGACGCCGTCGCGGCAGCCTAACGCCCGCGCAGATCAGGAGAATTCGAGACATCGTAGTGGGGCCTCTGTTGGGGCCGACGGCCGCAGACGGACCGACGAGACGGGATCACTTTCCCCTAGCTGTTGCTGTGGTATGCGCCGAACAATAACTTGGAATGTTCGCGAAGCCGGGTAAGGATACAAACGAGAGATGACGGAGGATAGGACGGGCATTGTAATTCATCGAAGAAGTTTTGTTGTTCGGGTGAGTCCTCTAGTGCGGTCAGTAGATCTTCAAGAATCGAGTGATGACGCCGTGGGAGCTCTGTTTTGAAGAGTGTCGCCGAGACGACGATCAGCGCTGGAGTTCGTTTGAGTGTTTCCTGGAAGATAAATATTCGAGAAACGTTCGAAGAATTGTGGGCTGCACACGTGCGGTGAATATTCAAGGCCTTTAAGTGTTTTTGGATAGTTTATAATGGGTGAGATTGCACTTGTAGCGCGGTAAGTTTGTTCTCGTTGTTTTCAACACCATCTGTGAGTTGTAATTGATACCAGCCGAGTGTGCAAGTTTGTGTGAGGCTTGTACTGCCTTACCTGAGAATACATTTTGTTTGTGTTGTCAACTCTTGGCTCTAACTCGGTCTTTGGACCGCATCCGGCCTTCGCTGGTGCACTAGAAAGACCTACATTTAAATTGTCTGTGACTTCGTGGTGCGCTTCAGTGGCCCGATACGTCAGCCCTTGGAATCTTCCCGGTGATTGCCTCCCCATTAACGGGATCAGTGACACTTTTCGCTGCAGATGATTCAAGTGGGCAGCCTTCATGGAGAGTATTGAGGCCCACTCTACCAAAGATTGGCACTCCTAGGGCAAACTTTTTACGTATGTGGTGTAATAGGCCCTTCTAATGAGAACTTCAAAATTGAACCTGTGATGTGCAACTACAAAACGCTCTATTTACGGCCTGATTAGAGTCACTGTCGTGCGTACCGATGCATGTGGAAGCGCTTCTCCGTGGGACGAGCAGAGACGCCAGAGCGGGCGCGAGGTGAACTAGGCCCGAGACGCCGCTTCGGCGGCACGCAACAGGCCGCACCATCTTTTAAATGCGAATGCATTTCATAGTCGGGCTATGTCAGGCATCCGGCGTTGGCGTTGGGCGGCGTTGGCGTTGTCCGCGGAGGAGGAGGAGGAGGATAGGTTGAGGAGGTGTGCGCGCCGGCAGGTGTTAGATGTGAAGCATCTTATGGCGAAGCTTAATCCGGTGGTGGTGGTGTACGGCGTGACCGCCCTTACTGCGCATGCGCACACCCTTTCAAAAAAAAAATAAAAAAACCTCCTCTCTCCCTCTCTCTCCCCTAGGCATCCCTCCCCGCGGCAACCACACCCCTCACTGCGCATGCGCCTCCCCTCCTGTCTCCCCTGCTACGCTCCCCCCCCTCTCTCCTCTAGGCATCCCTGCCCGCGCCGTCCACACTCCCACTGCGCATGCGCGTCCCACCTCTCTTCACCTCTCCTACGCTCCCCCCTCTCTTTCTAGGCATCTCTGCCAGCAGCGTCCACACTCCCACTGCGCATGCGCGCCCCCCCTCTCTCTCTCCTACGCTCCCCCCTCTCCCCCCTCTCCCTCTCTCGCCTCGCGACGCCGACACAGGCAGCGTCTGCTAGCGAGTTTCTTGGTTGAAAAAACCGACTGCTCGCGCTGCACAACCGTTCACTGGCCACCCCGTATATATGGCAATGAATCTTGACCTCCAAGGTGGTGCCGGTGGGAGATTTCTCCTGTGCGTTGTTGAACAGTAAAAATTCGCAGCGTGCGCGTTAACTAAAAGCGGTCTGCGGCGGAGCTCGGCGGAGCTATATATGAAAAATTTTTTTTAAAAAATAAATAAAAAAAATTAAAAAGACAAGAAAAAGCAAAAAAAAAAGGCGCTGTGCCGTGCTCCCGACCGGGCTGCAGAAATTAGGCGCCTTTTCCTTCTTCGAACCACAACCACCATATATAAATGGAGTGAAGCGCGCGCGAAATGCATTCGCATTTCCTCACGATTCCCTTCGGGGAGGTGGGGGCTTTTTTTAATCCAGCGGCCATGATCATTCACTCCCGCAGCACAACCCCTCCTCCCTCCATCGTCATGTATGTGTATGACACAAGGAGGTTCTGTAGAACCTCTCGAGCGGCAGGCCCGGCCGCCGCCAACGGGAGCAAGTGAAGCCGCCGGCGGCCATATTGCTAGAGGAAAAACAGGGCGGGACCGCCATAGACAGCAATGGAATACGCGCGGCGCGCGCGTTGGTTTGCAGTCTCACGATAAAAAAATGAGATGGAAACCACTTTAAAGTTACACCCACGACACCCACGAACAGTTGCTTTTTCTCGTTTATGAAACAAATTATTTCATGCACCCATTGTCAGCTGCACAATTTCAGAATAATCTGTTGTTCAAGGGGCACTTCGTATACCGAGCGCGCTGGCGCACTGTAATTACATGTGTTACTAGGAACTCGGTTTTTGTGATGTAACGGCGTCAGTGTTCACGGGGTAAGCACAAGCTAACGTGAAACGCACTTATTCTCTTTATATAAGCACACATCCATCACGCGAACATTTGGCCAGAAGAACGATGCAAATTTGGGCGAGTTGGTGATCACGTCATTTTTGTCAAGCACAGCGCGAATTTTTAAACGAGGAGAAAACGAAGCGGGAAAACACAAGACAGCGCTCTCGTCTTAAGTTTTTCCTCTCCGTTTTCTCCTCGAAAAAAATGCGCGAGGTGATCGACAAAAGGGCATTTCACCAGTGCCGCGCCAGCTTTATTCGTCGTTGGCGGGTTTGGGGGATTCAGCCCCGCCCACTCTTCTTCAAGAATTTTTCACTTGTGCACGTGTATATATATATATGTGTATATATATATATATATATATATGTATATATATATATATATATATATATATATATATATATATATATATATATATATATATATATATATATGTTATAATACATACATCATACACCAACGTACAAAAAGAGTGGTTGACCACATTT
>JALIZH010013213.1:0-39262 GCA_030522465.1 Rhipicephalus appendiculatus | reverse complement strand
TTTGGCAGGATGCTTTGCGCGCGTATCGCTTCACTATGCGTATTTTCGAAGCATATGATGTGCTGTCGCTACCAAATTCAGAGGGGCAGCGCGGATTTCCTGACCACCCTCCTTATTTTTTTTGAAATGTATACCACAAGAAGAAGACATATCAGGTTCTCCCAAAAGCTTATCCCTCTAGGAAAAAGTCCTGCACCCACCCTGTCTGCCATGAAGTTACATTCGACCGTGAGTGCGCTATCGCTGGTTACGCGCTGAGGGGGGTTTCGCAAGCGCCCAGCCAGGGACGCTAAACTGTCTTGAAACAACGGGTTGAAATTGTACTGCACCAGTATACCAGCAGCGTCAACAAGTATAGTGCCGCCCTCCTCGTAAATTTGTTGGAAAGGCTGCGGAAGTATATAATCATTAGAAGAGGCTTGCAAATTTCTTGACAGTTCTTAGCAAGGCAATGTCTACAAAATACAAATTGATATATACCAGGCCGGTTACTGGAGTTACTAATATCTCGAAGAAAGAAGCTGACAGCAACAGGCCCCAACTCCAAATTTCTTTAACTCAAGAAATAAAACCATGAAATGGAGGGTTCAACTCAAGCAATATATATATACATATTATATATATATATATATATATATATATATATATATATATATATATATACATATTCATGCGCGACATTCGCTTACCCAGTTGTTTTTTTTCGAGACGGTGGGGTCAAGTGACAACCACGTTTTCATATTTACACACGTAGTAGCCCTCAAAACCCCGGCTGCTGTAGAACAATCGAGTACACGTGCCTTCGTTGGAGCGAGCACAGCTGCGTTTGTGGATATGCACAATAATAAAAAAGGCAACAGTAATAGATGACAGAACCACATGGCGGAAACTGCCAGAAGACAAGCACATTGGCGTGCTAACATCACAACACCAAACCGGATGGTTTTATAGTTGGTACAGACTGGAAGTATACAGGGAAGTCAAAAGTTGGGCTCACAGGCTGGAGGCATAAGAAAACAACCACAACAAAAATATTAACGTAAAAAAGAAACCAGAGATGAGTGTAAGCAAATTGTTTGTGTCGATACTGTGTCGTATGTGTACTCTGTCATGTACAATGTATGTGTACAATGCGATACTGTGTCGTATGTGTACTATAAACAATGTTTGGAGGAAGGGAAAAGTTTATCTTATTTTGTGCTAAATAAACAGTGGCAGGCACAATTTCTGACATCACTTTTTCTAAATAAAATTATTAAATCTGAAGCGACATATTCAGAGCCAAACAAAGAATTTCGACGCATTACGAAAGATGTAGCTCCTCCGCGTCAGCTAGCTGTGGTCTTCTAGGATACCAGCAAAAGAGGCCCATGATTATTTCTTCTTCGAAAAGCGATCGGTGCGAGAAGTTGCGTCTTGGGCAAGGCAAAAAGCGAAAACTCTCAAGACCTGCACGTACGTACAAGCAAGATCGGCAATTAACTGATATGTACGTGATGGATTTCAAAGATTTCGGGCGTCTAATGAAAAAGGACGCGCTTAAGCATAAATACCGCAAGCGCGCCGCGCATGCGATCCCGCGGACGCTCGAAAAACCTGTCCCCCTCCCCCCTTGCCCCCGGTGGAGCACGCAGGCGGTGGTCTGGGAAACTAGCCCTGTTACGCCGGTTTCGAAGCACATGGCAGGCCGTACATGCGACGTAAAATTCCCGAGGAATGGTCATAACTGTGTGCCATACAACCAGGGTGGCAGAGTCCTGCCTTTGACACCGCGAGAGCCTACAATGTCGTGCCTTGACTCTATCAAAACAGTCATCTACATCGCTTGTGTCCGTATTGACGTGTAAAAATATACTTATGACTTCGAATAAATATAAGTTGCTACAGCGCTTCCGTTTGTGATTTTCTATGCGGCTCGCTGTGCCGTATTCAAAAAACACCACCGAAAAAATTGCCAGGCCTGCGCGGAATGCGCGGCACAGTCACAGCGCAAGCTGGAAAGAGCGGCCTTTCTACAGCCTTTTATTAAACACTCGAGGGGGCAACTTCAACAGGTACCTTACATGGCGCCCACTACGCCATAAATCATCATAATTTTTGTGAAGTAGCCAAGCACCCATTACGCGATTTTTTCGTTTTTCGGAGAAGCGTGGTACCCGCTACACTCCTGTAAGGCATTATGTGCACTTTGTTGATACGGTAGCTGATGAAGATGAAGAATTATGGCTGAGTCTTTTGTAATGGGTTGGAAGCATTCAATGACCCACTCGTTGCGCAATTTGCATCCTGTGACGCCTGGTTGTTATTTCACTATTCTACTGAACTACATCACATATGTTAACGCGATTCCTTGCCCGACATGATGGCTGTATAGGGTCTTTTTACGATGGAGTTTCAAGCACACGTGTGCCTCTGTGGTAGGATACTCACAGCCGCGCTGAGCGCCCTGGTTAAAATCTCATCCGATCCTAGAAATTGTTTTTCTTATTTCATTCATTCTTTTTTCTTATTTCGTGCGATAGCGGTCACGAACAGCGGCGGCGGAGGACAAGTAGGGAATAAAAAAATCACAGCATATCCACGGAGTGAATGATGATGAGTGGGCGAAGCTCCGGAGGTTCATCGGTAAACCGTGAATCTTCCGTGAATTTTCATCCAGTACATCATCAAAGACGTGACAAACACTGTGTGTATATATACAAGAAATTTATATTTTATTCGTGAGCCGTGATTTTCCGTTTTGTTTTCGTTTCTTCGTTGGTCGTGGTTACCGTTTACATAAGCCGTGGCTTCCGTTCCCCCTTCATTATAACGGCTTTATGGTCGGTGAAATGGAGGAAAGCGGTTCCTGGATGGGTCGTAATGGAAAGTTTGCAAAGACGAGATCGATGCAGGTTCCGCGGATGGTGGTTGGTTGCATGTGGCCAAAGGATATGCATGTGAGACCATATCGATATGCATGTGAGACGATGCCATGTGTTGTATGAGCAGTGATGCCAATTTAGCGGATTTTCCGCTAAATCTGGCGGATTTTATTTGATTCTGACGGGAAAAAAATTTGTCTACCGGCTAGCGGATTCTTTGACTGGCCATTTTCATACATAGTGGACTTCTGGCGGATGCCTCACGCAGTGCACCGATTCAGAATCGTCGGAAGCATTGCCGAGAAACTTATAGTACCTAATCAGCGAAACGTACTACTGTATGGCAAGATCCCCTGCCCGGTAAATTGCATACAAGAAGTTCCACGGTCTGATGAATAGCGGCGATGAACCACTGAAAATTTTGCAAGAGTGTAGGACACGGCGGCTATCCCTCGTCAAAATAGCTGTTCCAAGGATCGTAGACCAGTGGGCTGAATGGAAGATGCATTTGGAGATGGCGAGGTGCACTGAAAAGTGCTATGCGGCAGAAGTGCTGTACGATATGTACGAGAATCAGATCAATCTGGGGTACTTTCTTTTTTTTCACCCATTCTGACATGTTCAGAGGTTAACAAGGCATTCGAGGCGATAGATGTGGATCAAACAAAGCTGCCGAAAGACCTCATGACTTTGCTTTCAAGCTTCCTTTATAAAATCGTGATTCCGATAGAGAAGTTGGACGTTCAGATGTCCAGACGTGAGGAACACTAACCCCAAGCCATATCTGGGCTACTTCTTTGAGACGTATGTTGACAGCATGAAGGCTGAGAAGACCGACGGGTTCTTTCTGGCAGATGAAGCTGTGATGCGATAAAGATGCATAAGGTTTATTACCACGCTAGTTGATCAAATCAGGCAGCGACTTCTCTTCATCACAGTTCTCCAGAAGACATCACTTTTGTCGGTCGAAAACACTTTTTGTGTCATGAAGGAGCCATTGGTTCATCTGCTGGAAGCAATGCCAGTGCCCCCGGAATCAATCGCAACGTTGAAAACCAGTGGAGAAAAATCGCCCTGCTGCGCTGTGAAACATTGGAAGTATGCTGCACCAACTAGCCCAACGCCCAACCTTAGTGAACATTTGAAACTTTTAGCCTCATCTGTGATGAGGTTGACGACAACCGTATAGCACTGAAGCCTCTAGCATTCTAGTTACACTCTTTGGAAGACTCTTTTATATGTTAGTTCAGCTCTCATAGTTTTGGGGAGCCCTTATGAATGATAAAGGCTTTATCATACGAAATTTCACTGTTTTTTTTTTCAACAAAGTAAGTCTTAGCGGGAAATTTAGCGGATATGTTTTAGAATCTAGCGGAATCTGGCGGATTTCTTATTGCTTTCTAGCGGATTTCTCACGCCCATCGATGGCAACACTGTGTATGAGCCAACTGTTTTCAATGATGTCAACGTTAAAGTCACCCACCAGTAGGGTAACGGGACACGCTTATTCTTCATCGTCATCGTCAGCGTCACTATGCGTCATCGTTATGACGCATAGTGGGTAGATTCCATTTGCTGTGCCGTGATGGCAGCGTCATCGTCATCGCACAGGGGTGGCTACGACAACGGCGCCGGACAAGCCTATGCCCTAAGGAGCTTCGCCCCTAAAATCGGATGTTGTGATCGCATAACACCGTACCCTGTAATCGAAAGAAATGGACCTGGGCAGCTGACATCACGAGGACAGATATACGATGTTCAATTTGAACATCTGACTGAATGCCAAGATATGGGAAGCCCAGGCTATGATGGCAAAGGGTTAAGTGGAGTAAAGAAATGAAGAAAGTTTGAGGCATAAAATGGAATCAGCTTACACCGGACAGGTTAACTAGCTAATCCATATTAATATCCATCTGTGTCGACACATGTATAATTTCTATTAGGGTTTTGATCTATGTTATCATCTATTACCAATAAGAAAAGGGACTTCTTGTTTTTTTTTGTACGTTTGGCCGAGCACTAGAATTTCATAGAAAATTTGTAATTTTATTATAAATCTCACTTATTCTAAAGTTCCATAGCATTTCATGAGACCACTCAATTCTTGGCCAATCCCCCCACAGTGGGTGTGAGACAAAGTTCAAGGTGAACAAGAACAAGAACAGGGTGGGTTGGAGATCATTGGGAGAGTCCGTCGTTCTGAAGTGGACAGAAGTTTAGCTGACGACGACGATGATGATGATTGTAAGATAGTGTAAGAAATCTCGGAAAACAGGCCTTACGTGAATGTAAATTGTAAAAATGGCTTAAAATACGATACAACTAATTGGAAAAGTGTCCCGCTGTTGTCGATAGTAACTTTTAGTAAATAGTTTGAACAGGCTACGAGAAACAGCAAAATGAATTAATGTATACAAACTGCATCGTGTTTTCATGCCATGAAAGTGCGTAAGAATAATTGGTAGTTGTTAATTTGGCACAAAAATACTCCATTTGCCGAAAAACGTTTTTGTAATGGTATAGGGGTCTACATGAGTAAGCACCCCGCAGGGGCGTCTGCGCAAGCAGGCGTTTGGTGTGTGGCGACATTACGAACCCGAGCTAACGGGGGGGTTTCGACCTCCTCCCACGTCTCGCCGTGCGTGGCTGTGCCGTGTCCGGGGAAAAGGGGATCCTGGGGGTTGAGCCGACGCCGAGTGTTTGGACCTTTAAGGCCCCTCGGCAGGGGCAATACACCCCTTTGGCCCCGGCTTCACGTAGACGGCACCCCTGGGCTGACCCACCCAGGGGAATTCGGCAGTCGCCTTTTCCTGTCTCTCTCTCTCCCCTCACATCTTCGTCTTTCTCTCACTTTTAGCCTTTCCTGTCCTCTCCTCTCTTCCATTTACTTCCACTCTTCCTGGCGGCTAGGGTTAACCTTGTGTATGTGCCCTCTCTTGGGCACATTCTATTCGGTTATAGTGGCTTGAATGCAAGAACTATTCCCCGTTTGTTGTAGCAAAATGTCTCACCAATTCACTCGGTCAAGGCTACAAGGCTACACGAATGGCCAGTGGGGATCTTCTCCTTGAAGTGCGAAGCAAGACACAGTATGAAAGCCTCTCCAAACTTGTCTCTATTGGAGACACCCCTGTGTCAATCACACCGCACCGATCCCTGAACAGCTCCCGAGGTGTAGTGTCCGACCAAGACCTACTAGACTTGACAGAGAGTGAGCTCCTTGAGGGCTGGAATGAACAGCACGTAACAAACGTGCAGAGAATTAAAATCAGACGTGACGACAAGGAAATTCTGACAAAACACCTCATTCTCACATTTTGCACAAGCACACTGCCAGAATATGTTGAAACAGGTTATTTGAAATTGAAGGTCCGTCCATACATCCCCACCCTCGGGGCTGCTTCAAGTGCCAGCGTTTCGGTCACGGCTCTCAGAGCTGCCGTGGCCGTCAAACCTGTGCAAAATGCAGTTCATATGATCGTGCTACAGACGACTGTGCTGAAACTCCCCACTGTGAAAACTGCGAGGGCGGGCACCCAGCCTACTCTCGCACATGTCCTTCATGGAAAAAAGAAAAGAAAATAATTACACTCAAGGTAACCGAAAACATCTCATTCAAGGAGGCGCGCAAACGTCTCTTCGTTGCACAGGGTATTTCGTTCGCGGACGTGGCACGCAAGGGGTCAGTGCCACAAAAGTTCGCAGCAGCCGCACGTACCACTCAAAGTGGACGAGCGGCAGCGCCATTGGCCCCCCTCAGCGGAAGCAGCCCGTGCTGCTCCGCAACGAAAGGGTATGCAGGCCTCCGGACCTGCAAGCCCAGGAACCTCTGTTCAGGCAGAAGGTCCCAAAATTGTGACACACGTGCGCGCAACCCGCGAGCGGGCATCCAGCGCGTCTGGCGAGGCAATGGAAACAACGGCAAGTCCGACGGCGTCTCAGGCGCCGAAGGATCGGCGCAGCCCGTTGGAGCGCGCCAAAAAAGCAAGAACCATGGCCTCCGAGATGGCGGGCGCGCGGACCTGCCGCGCGCCCGCCATCTCGGAGGCCATGCAAGAACTCCCGTCACGGGGCCTGACAAGGGCTCTCTGACCTAACGCAACAGTCCTCTCAGTACACACAGCACTAACTTACAGCTAAAATGGATACACAAATTATACAATGGAACGTGAGAGGTCTTCTAAGAAACCTCGACGATATCCAAGAACTCTTACACGAACATTCACCACAAGTGCTGTGTGTACAAGAAACACACTTAAAATCTAAGTACACCAATTTTCTACGCCACTATGTTATGTTCCGAAAGGACCGAGATGATGCTGTGGCATCATCTGGTGGCAAGGGCAATTATAGTTAACCCAGGAATAGCATGTACACATCTACCACTACAAACATCCCTTGAGGCAGTGGCTGTTCGAGCAGTTCTTTTGAATAAACTCGTTACCATCTGCTCTCTATACATACCTCCACACCACCGTCTTGAAAAACATGAATTCCAGTCCTTAATAGATGAAGTGCCCGAACCTTATCTGGTCCTTGGGGACTTGAATGCACAAAGCGGTCTGTGGGGTGATTCTCGCTGTGATGCGCGAGGCCGTCTAATTGAACAATTCCTTTTCTCTTCCGGTGCATGTCTCGTGAATCAGAAAGAGCCGACATATTATAGTCTCGCAAACAATACTTATTCCTCCATAGATCTCAGCATTGTATCTCCATCGCTTCTACCCCTACTCCAATGGAAAGTCATAAATAATCCTTTCGGAAGTGACCATTTTTCTGTAGTTCTGAGCACACCAATGTCAAATGAATGTCCTCCACAGGTTCCTAAATGGCTCAGAGACAACGCTGATTGGGAACAGTTTCATGAGATTACCCGTTTAAGTTGGACTGATATATGCGGCTTAAAGCATATATGCAGCTGTACAGTACTTTACAGCTTTTCTGACTAATGCTGCAATTAAATGCATCCCAAAAACATCTGGACTGCCCGGCAAGCGACGTGTCCCTTGGTGGAACAATGAATGTCGAAACGCACGAAAAAAAGCAAAACAAGGCATGGAGGCTGCTTCGGAACTCACCGACAGCCGAGAATCTTGACAGTTTTAAGAACATAAAGTCTCAAGGCCGAAGAACGCGCAGACAGGCTAGAAGGAAGAGCTGGCGAAGGTTTTTATCCGGAATCAATCCATATACACAAGAGGCGAGAGTCTGGAGCATGGTTGGTAAGACAAGCACATTCACTTCCTTTAGTAACTACACAAGGCGACAGCTTGGAAGATCAGGCGAACTCCCTCGGCAAACACTTCGAACAGGTGTCCAGCTCGTCGCACTATAGTGAAGCTTTCCTACGACACAAAACAAGAATTGAAAAACAGAAGCTAGAGCGGAAACCCACAAAAGACGAGGCATACAATGCACCTTTCTGTTTAGCTGAGCTACACGCATCACTTAACTGCTGCAATAAATCTGCCCCAGGCTCTGACCGGGTCGTATATGAAATGCTAAAGCACTTGCCTTCTGAAACTATAAAACGCTCCTTTCCCTGTATAATGCTGTTTGGTTTTCTGGCCAGATCCCTTCTGCCTGGAAGGAATCCATTATTATCCCGATTCTAAAGCAAGGCAAGGATCCATCTTCCGTTAGCAGTTACCGGCCGATCGCACTAACAAGTTGCCTGTGTAAGCTCTTCGAAAATATGATTAACCGACGACTTCTACATTTCCTGGAAACAAACAATCTGCTGGATCCATACCAGTGCGGATTTCGTGAGGGTAGATCCACCACTGACCATCTTTTACGTATCGAGGCACAAATCCGTGACGCTCTCGTCCATAATCAATTATTTCTTTCGGTGTTCCTCGATATGGAAAAGGCTTACGACACCACATGGCGCTTCGGCATACTGCGAGACCTCTCACAATTGGGTGTCCGAGGTAATATGCTGACCATAATCGAAAGTTATTTGTCCGAACGCACGTTTCGTGTCCGAGTGGGGAATGTTTTGTCTCACACATTTGTCCAGAAAATGGAGTGCCTCAGGGTGGTGTCCTGAGTTGCACACTTTTTATCATCAAAATGAATTCCCTGCGACTGTACATTCCATGCAATATATTTTACTGCACCTATGTAGACGACGTGCAGATTGGTTTCAAATCATGCAATCTCGCAATGTGCGAGCGGCAGGTTCAACTTGGCCTGAACAAGGTCTCCAAATGGGCAGAGGAAAACGGGTTCTGACTAAATCCGCAAAAAAGCGCGTGCGTCTTGTTTTCCAGGAAGAGAGGGATTCACTCCGACCCTGACATTGACCTGCGTGGTCAACGTCTTTCTTTGAATACTGAGCATAAGTTCCTGGGCCTAATATTGGACACGAAACTAACATTCATACCACACATCAAGTACATCAAAAACAAGTGTTTAAAAACCATGAATATCCTGAAAGTGTTGTCACGCACTACATGGGGTAGTGACAGGAAACGTCTGTTGAATTTGTATAGAAGCCTCACACGAAAGCGCCTGGATTACGGGGCGATCACTTATCAGTCTGCGACCCCAACATCCTTGAAGATGCTTGACCCTGTCCACCACCTAGGCATTCGTCTTTCCACGGGCGCTTTTCGCACTAGCCCCGTGGAAAGCCTGTACGTTGACTCGAACGAGTGGTCGCTGCATCTTCAGAGATCGTACCTATCTTTTGTATACTTCCTCAAGGTGAACGCGAACAATGAACACCCCGTACACTCCACTATCAATGCCTTGTCCAGTTCTGTCCTGTTTGACAACCGCCCTGCTATGAGACAGCCCTATGCACTCCGTGTGAGGGGGTCTAGCTGAAACAATGGGTGTGCCACTGCTTGAACACCGTTTGGCTGCTCCCACTGCATACGTCCCGCCATGGGAGCGGCAGCTCATAGATTGCGATGTATCCTTCGTAGAAGTTACCAAGCACGCGCCTATTGCGCATATCCGTACACACTTCCTCGAACTCCAGCATAAATACTCATGTCCAGAATTTTTTACTCATGCCTCAAAGACTCACACTTCTGTGTCCTACGCAGCGGTCGGTCCCTCTTTTTCAGACGCCGGTACTCTGCATCCTCACACCAGCATCTTCACAGCAGAAGCTTATGCGATACTTGCGGCCGTTAAACACATTCAACAACTAAAATTACAAAGATCAGTAATATACACAGATTCCCTGGGCGTGGTCATAGCCCCCCAAAACTCTGAAAAGACACAAAAACCCTATCCTCGTCTCGGTCTACTCACTCCTGTGCACGGTCTACACTCTAGAACAGCATGTCGTCATCTGCTGGGTGCCAGGGCACCGCGAGATATAGGGATACGTGTTGGCGGACCAGCTAGCTGGGTCCGCCCACGAAAGCACTGCCAATACATCCATAGGTGTCCCTGCACTTGACCTCAAACCTTTCCTCAAACGAAAGCTCAGGGACCATTGGCAGCGGTTATGGGACAGGCAAACGCAAAATAAACTTCATCTCATCAAGCCACATCTCGCGAATTGGCCGCCAGTATCGAAGTCACGCCACACAGAAGTAACACTCACCAGATTAAGAACAGGACATACACAGAGCACACACTCATACCTTTTGTCCGGTGGTGACCCACCTTTGTGTGGTAAATGTGGTGAACCACTCACTGTCCGGCACATACTAATCCAATGCACTGAATTAGATCATATAAGAAAGAAGTACTTCCCATTAGCATTCCGAGAACAAATACCACTACATCCATCGATGCTCATAGGAAGCGAACCGGTTTTTAAACATCAGTCTGTGTTGGCGTTTTTAAAGGAAATTAATAGCTTTCATGTTATATACCCTAGTAATCCGTAGCACTACCTCTGAAAGGAGATTGTTGCTACGGCAGTATATTAAAAAAGGCACCTGCCTCCCTGCCTTTGGCCTCAAAGGCCTCGAGGAGGCATTCGCGCTGTTCTCATGTCTCTCATCTTTAGATATCATACTCACTTGCAATTCATTCCACGTCCATAGATCACATCACGTATCGCCGCCATATTTTTATACTCTATACATAGCTTTTACGCTTCTATATAGCGCGTGATTTTAGGCCTCTATACAGCCGTAATACACCCTGTCATCATAATCATTGGCCATCGCAAACACCACATCAAAGACATGGCGCTCTTTGTCCACCTATGGCCCTTGCGCCACAAAACCTTACTAATCAATCATCATTACATGAGTAAGCACCCGACAGGGCATTTGTGAAGCCCCACGATGCATACACGTCGTGAGCAGAACCGAGCAATGAAGAATTGAATCCGAATGTTGTGGTTCAAACAACTGTCGGAACCGTGACGAAAGCCAACGACAGTTAAAACCTCGAAAATCCGACATGCACGTATATATACACTGAACTAAATATCGCGCATCTGTTCTGTGTAGGTACACGCTTTCAATCAAGGGCCTGAGGGCAGTGTATATAGTGTCTAAAATTCCCCTTTCCGAGCTGGAGGTTATCGGTCCAATGGCGGCCGTGGCAGCCACATTTCGAATGCTCGCCATATTTAATCGTGCACTGAGATGTTGAAATGCGCGTTTTCAGAACAAAACACAGGGTGGGGATATACTCGAAAACTTACGCTATATGGCGTGCCTTAAACGATAAGCGAGCACGTGCTGCTAGAGGAAAATAATGCACTTTTAAACAGGGAAAAGTCGCATTGCTATGGTAATAAAGTCCATGTATTCCATAAAGTCCATGTATTCGTTTCTTGAGCGCTCGTTGTATGGAAGTTTCGGGCTTTAGGAAAGCTTTTATCAGATGGGCATGAATGAAGGAATAAAAAAAGCTCACGGCACCTTGGCACCTGTTGACCAGTTTTAACTAGAAGTTCATTCGGGCACGTTATGCAACGTGTACAACGACGTCGTCGTGTGCTCCATGATAAAGATTGAACACCGAAATCCTAAACTTCAAGAAAAAGGCGTTCTTTCAACAAGGTATTTTTTCGGGGGAGCTGTGTTCAGCGCATGTGCTTAAGGCACGTGCCAGGAGAAGCAATTCTAATCAAGAGAAGCAATTCTAAGGCGTGTGAAGGCTCGTTACGTGCCCTTTCTGCTGACGTGTCCTTTCTGTGTGTTTTTATCTGCCTAATAAGACATTTCACAACGTACAATCACCATTTTTATGAAAAGGAACAAGCGGGCACTTGGCAAACAGCCTCGTACAGAACATCTGGCGCAGCGCAGTGGCGAAATGTGAAGGAGAAGAGAGAGACCGGTGCCATTCTTTCTATCGCCTTGCCCTCTTTTCTTGATCTTTTCTTTCTACATTTTATCACTTTACGCTGTGGCAGACAACCGGACAAGAGCCTTTGGTTTCTGAGTGATAAGGTTGTCATGCCATCATATCATCCGAAATGATCAATGAAAACTGTGACGATAGCTGAACCTATGTAGATGAGTCATCCGTATCTTGGGTTTGGCGCTGCTGTAAAGCAACGTCGTATAAAAGGTGTATTAATATGGATAGGGAACGGTCTTTTACGGACAATGTAAAACTCTACAATGGTATTTGCGCCATCGTGCGAGTGCTTCTTATTGAAGTTCTTGATATTAGATGGCAACCCACTAGCTCGTCGGCAAGCTGAGAAGGGACTTCCGTCAATTACAAAAATGACAAGCAAGAACCGCTGTCAGCAAGGAGATGCCCTTTATAAGCAGCTAAAACAAACCCCAATAAGTTCTCTCGGAAGTAAACTAATGTACTTTGAGGAAGAAGGACAAACCTTTTGAGATACTATAGGGGAACGGTCTTTTACGGACAATGTAAAGCTCTACAATGGTATTTGCGCCATCGTGCGAGTACTTCTTATTGAAGTTCTTGATATTAGATGGCAACCCGCTAGCTCGTTGGCAAGCTGAGCAGGGAGTCCCATCAATTACAAAAATGACAAGAAAGAACCGCTGTCAGCAAGGAGTTGCCCTTATAAGCAGCTAAAATAAACCCCAATGAGTTCTTTCGGAAGTAAACTAATGTACTTTGAGGAAGAAGGACAAACCTTTTGAGATACTAACATACTAACATTCAAATGATACAAAATTAGTCACATCTAAGAAATTTTCAAGCAGACCTTTCTTGTGCATAGGCATTCGCTAGTACATTATAGGAGTCTATGTAACACGAAATTTGCGAGTATATCGAAGTATATTGAAAGATATTTGGCAAGTATCGTATCGGATACGATTGATGCAGTAGTATCGTGTACCTTATCGTGATACAATTTCAAAGTATTTTTGCCGAGCCCTGTCTACAGTACCATCAGACTAACTTAGCGCTGACAGCGCTGCAAAAGAGCGCCTTAACATAGCGGAGGCGTCAACATGGAGCAGTCTGCGTCGGCAGCAACGCAATTTTGCCGTATAGATCCTCTGCCGCCTTGTTTAGGCCTGTGATGACTCGATGACTCTGGACTGCTGTCTGGAAGCGCAGTGGCAGTGCCTACGCGCTACCAAAAGTTTAACCAAACAGACCATGACAGAAAGCACAAGAGAAGGGCGTGCGGTGACGTCGGTGGGTTATTCTTACGAAAGTGATCGCGTTGGACCAGCGAGTGACATTCTAGTGGGAAGCACAGCGCTATCGCGCGTCCAAAGCTCAAATTTCGAGCTCTGTCTCGCCCACCTGAAGCTGAGTGCGCGGCCACTTACCGGGCTTTCAACGCCACGCAGCCGGACCGAAATGCTCGTAGCACCAGCGTAGTCGTTGACCGCCCCGACGCCTTGCTTCAAGCGAAGCCGCAAGCCAACCGCCAGCCCGCAAATTCTGTGTTCCTAGCAGGGAGAACCAAGAGCTAGCGAACCCCTCTATAGACAACCTTTTTAGCTCCACCAGTGTGTATTGCGAAATTCAGTGGCTGCGGCATTTACAAACCGATGTGTACAGCTCTTACGTCCGTTAATTCAGGTAGAAGAAGGGCTCTCTGAGGGTCATTCACGTTATTTGTGGGGCAGAGAAGACGTGCACAAGGCGCGAACGCCTGTGAATCCCCGTCAAAAGCAGCCTATGCCGACTCAATAGCAATACGCACTTTGCAAACTGTATCCCTTAACGTGCAAGAAACCTGCAAGTACCTATATGAACAAACTTTTTACTTTCGTATTATGAGCCATTTTTAAGAGAGTGATCGACCGACGCTTTCTTCCTATACCGCGACCCCAACCGCGGTATTTGACTCAACGTCGCATTTCTACTTCCGTTTTGTGCCTGAAATAAGCGTCCGCGTTTAGGCATAAGTACGATCTCATGAACTTATGCTTTTTCTTTTTGTAAAGGAATTTTTACAGCGCTCTGTGCTACTTCCGGCAGAGGCTGCAAAGGAAAAAAGAATTACAATAATAAAATACGATATACTGGCATGATTTACTACTATATATATTCTTGGCACAAGTGTTCCTGGTAGCGGCGCGTGCGCTCTGTTTTCCGGTGACTACTCTTCTAATCGCAGTGTTTATTTTGGCGTGAGCTGCGACGAGAGCTTATCAACCACACTCACAAGCTGCGATTTTCAGAGCAGTCGCTTCAGTTGTTTGAAATTCAGTGACCTTGGTTATAAAACAGGTGCAGCGGCTTCGCACTGACTCGGTAAACCACACAGGCATAACCTCATGTGCTACATAGGCGACAATATGTGGGTTGAGCTTGTCTAAGCGCTACCGTACGTCTAAACCAGCATTTGACCGCATAGAAATCTGCGCGGACTCTGAGCAATGGGTGATGCATGGACGTCGACCACCGCTGTTGTGCTACTATTGTCTACAGTATCGATGTTGCGAGGAGCTCCGACTACTTATGCAGAACTTCCGTGGCGACTCGAAGGTATGACGTGTCCGTTTAAACGTTAATATGGATAAATAATTCAATTTTTTTTGTCCAAGTTGTTCTGTCGGACGCTGCCTGTTCCTTCAGTTCACTAAATGCTTCATTCACGATGGCAAACCAGCCATCTGTTGTCATTGGAAAGTGCTTCGCTGTCCGACACTCATGATCGCAAACCAGCCATATCTTGTTATTGGAAAGTACTTTGTCTTCCCACACCTTTCGCGCGTAGGTAAACGGCAGCGATGCGGATGTGTTAGGCTCCTTCGCCTGCTCCTAACGGTAAAAGTTATTTCCATGGACATCTCAAGAAACAGATAGCTCGCGCTGTTTACATGTTCGATGAAAATTCCCAAGCCAGGCATGATAATATATGATGATTTGGGGTTTTACGTCCCCTAACTACCGTACGATTATCAGAGACGACCGTAGTGGTGGGCTCCGGAAAAGCTAAGCATAAGGATTTGCGAAAATAGGAAAACATCTAGTACAGCAGTTCATGGAAATTTTCGAAGCGTTTTGGTGTGGTTTTATACATTTATTTGCCCATATACAGACACCTAACAGGCTTCATGCAGCTCTCTTATGTCAAGGGGTATATACAATCATTTTGAAGAAGAACACAAAAAGAAACCACAGAAATTGCAAAGTGAAGAATTATATAATGTCATAAAAGTAGTAGATATAGTATTACATGGGTGTAACATTGTTATAATAAAATAATTACTATGTATTGTAGAAACCTTAGTTCTATTACATGATATCATATTCACAATTCATAGATGCATTCAGAAACAGAGGCGTAGACCGTGACAAAGTGACATGGAAAACGCTGGAGTATATACCATTGTGTATTCTCGCGGGGGTGAAGGGTGTCATTAACAAATTCTATCAAGACAGCGCACGGCAGCAGAAAGACGCTCAGTCTTTCGTTTTGTTCCTCTTTATTATCAGCCAAAGTGGGCAGTGGAAAAAGCAGGATACTTTCAAGGAGACATCGTGTTGCCGGAGGGTCAATCCACCATGGTGAGCGCTCTTCCTTGTTTAACAATGCTTTCACGGTGACATGTCTTTGGCAAACCTCAAGACAGATAGCGTCGAGCTGAATGAAAATCTGATGCTGCGTAATATACAGCACTGTCAGTACAATATATAGGATGATGAAACGTAACTCGAGAGCTCTCTTTTTTTCAATTAGGCGCTTAGATGTACGTGCAGAACCCCCTCTACAATACGTTTATGCGCCCAGGGGAACACAAATGCGCTGGTAATTATTGATGTCTGGTGGCCTTAATCAAGTAAAGTTTAATAATACACTTTTTAGTAGCTGCGGTAAGCAGGCACGTCGGTATCGAAAAGTTACACTCAATCGTGTTTCTACAGAGCATCATTGGGCGGAATTCTTCTATACTCGGCGATAACTTATCTCGACACTGGAGCGAAAGCTACGGAGGCGGGTCTTCTGCACATTCGTGTTGCCCCGCAAGTAGTACGGCAGCTTGCGGTTGCTTTCGGTTTTGCTCGTTAACATTGTTAACGCGCTTAGAAAAACATATACATGAAAATTATGAATGGCAGAAAGATGTCGATTGTTCAGTGCACATTTTAGTGTCCTATTACGAGTATATTTTTCTTGGAGAACTAAACAGCGCGTATTCGGCCGCACACTGACGTCACGGATGCCATGTTTCCTTGCAAAACGGGTGAGCTGAAAAGGTGGTGCTGTCAATGAAATGCAAAGAAAAGGAAATCATTCTTGCAAGGAGAACAATAACTGTATTTTACCAACAACTTCCCGCAAATATTTCAGTCTCACAATAGGTAAAACAGTATTTATTTCAGCAAAGCAAATGAGAAAATTATCAGTAAGCTTATGCACTATTTTTCTTGCGCGATAGCAGGCATGCGCAATCTGGTTATGTAGGTTCCATAATGCTGGCAAGAAAAGTTGTCGCCGAGTATAATACGTGCACGCTCCTAGATACCGAACTGCGAAGTTCAATTAGTGTTGGCATGATTATGCATGATACAGTGAGGACCGGTGCAGCGCTCCTCCCTTTTGTGATGTGCCGGCTGTGTACGGTGTTCAGTTTGACTACAGTGTAGAGGCATAGGCAAAATTGGATAACTGGTACCCTTGCAGTTTTGGCTTTGGTATCTCGGAGCGCGGGTGCGCTAAAAGAATTCGCCCAAATGAAACTGTGTAGAAGCACGATTTCATCAAGGTCTGCAGTACAAACATGCCTGCTTACTGCAGCCACTAAAAAGTGAATTATTCAACTCTAATTAATTAAGCTACCGACATCAATAATTACCACTTCATTCTGTGTCCTCCTGGGCGCATAATCTTACTGTTCAGGTGTTCTTCACGTACATATAAGTGCCCAACTTAAAACAGAACATCAAGCTCCGCATGGCGGACACTGATGAAACAGCGAAGCACCTGGCGTGCAGTAGGGTTCAATGAATTGTGATGAAGTGGGAGGAGTGGTTGGAGCAATATTAGGTGTAGTGTTGAGTTGTGAGAGTAGTGAGTAGCGGGAGTAGTGGAAAGAGTGGCACAGAGCTGCGGTGGGTTTTACTTACTCTCTGTGGGTAAATCCAACTACGGTCTACCAGGGCACCCGGACATGAAAGCCTCGACTAAGAAGAGCTTCGTTGTTAAAAAACCTGTCGACTGAACTTTGACCAGTCTGTGTAAAGCTGCAACAAGCCTAAAATTCAACGGGCGCTCGAAAGACAGTCATAATAACTTGCTCCATCTGTATTCAACCTTGATGTGCAGAGAAGTGCGGTGACGAGTGGACAGCGGCTGTGGCCCGGAGGGGTCATTCCTTACACCGTGGATATGTTTTTTAGTAAGTGAAAATAGCACTGATAACTCGTACTAGAAACAGGTGATGTCAATAGATTTTAGCTGGCTAAAAGGACACGTACACGAATTTCCTGCCATAGAATAAAGCGGATGTTTGAATTGGGTCGGTTAATTTCTCCCGTTTGGCATATCCGCCACGCAGCTGGGATACACATGATAGATTGAAATAATTTCGCGCGATCACGACTTGACATCGCAGGCGACTAATCATCCCTGCGACGCAAAAAGCAGCACTGGGGAAAGCGATGGATAATATCGTGGAATAGTTGTTTTGTTAGCTATTGTATTTATTTTGCCATAACTTACCAGTTTGAAACCAGATGCGTGCGTTAGATATGGCTCAAAACGGTCGCAGCTAATTCAGAGGCTACATTTATAATGGTCGGGTTCACATGCATACTTTCATCTCATGCATTGTAATATAGAATAGTTTTAGTTGGACGAAAATATCAGATACAATATTATGATGACTCACGCATTTCGGCCCTTAGGCTGTTTGGCGCGCTGTGGATACGTTGCTGAATAATTTTAAACTACAATACTAAATTAAAGTATTAATGAGAACTAACAGACAAAGATGCCAAGGAAAGTATAGGGGAGCTATTAAAACTAATTGTAATGTAAATGTGAAGAAATGAAAGTGGACGAAAAGATAACTTGCCACCGGCAGGATCCGAACCTACGACCTTCGAATAACGCGTCCGATGCTCTACCACTGAGCTACGGTGGCGGTCATCCCTCCGTCCACTTTATAGGGTATATACAGGGTGTTTCAAGAAATGTGTCCACTGTTTCTAAAAAATCAGCAAAATGCGGTATTTGCTCGCTGTCTTCACAATTGCTTTTTCTGTAGCGGCAGGCATTTTCAGATGGTTGAACGCATGATTTGCGACAGTAATTAAGAAAGTTAAATTAAATAACTTTTTAATTAGCGGAGTAAGGTGGTCAAGTCCAATGGGAGAATTGAAGTCATTCATGCCAAGAACCCAATTCAGCTTTGAGATTTCAAAAAAGCGGCCTCTATTAATTATTGTGGAGTAACGAAATTCAGGCAAATTCAATGGCGAAACCGAAACCCGAGCCCCGATGAGCGCAACAAGCAGACGACCAGAATGACGTCACTGTTCAAGACAACGGTTACAGAGGTGCAGTGCTTCCCCGTTCGTTAGCGTATGTGCGTCATGCGTGCTACTACTGCACGCGCAGCCCACAAACGCACACCTAGAAGTCGGTTGATGGTTGATATAATGACGTTCACTCATTGTGGACGTCTCAGACGAATATGGCAGTTGCGCTCTTCCCCATTTCGGTTTCGGTTTGGCCGCTGAATTTGGGAGAATTTTATTACTTCACAATTATTCCAACAGGCCGCATTTTCGAAATCTCAAAGCTGAAATGGGTTGTTCGCATGAAGGACTTGAATTCTCCCATTGGACTTAACCACCTTACTCCGCTAATTAAAAAGTTAATTAATTCAACTTTCTTAATTACTGTCCCAAATCGAGTCTTCAACCATTTTACGATGCATGCCGCTACAGAAAAAGCAATTGTGAAGGCAGCGAGCAAATGCCGCCTTTTGCTGATTTTTAAAAAATAGTCGACACATTTCTTGAAACACCCTGTATGTGTACTTAAACGTGGGAGCGTCAGTCAGCGCCGCCTGTTGCCATTACGGCGAGTGTGGAACACTTTTTTTGCCTATAGGCGTCACGTACAGGGCTTAAAGTCAGGGGGGCCCAGGGGGGCCCGGCCCCCCCTTCCATTTTTTGAGGAGGGGCTGGGCCCCCCCTAGGCAGGTCAGTTGTAGCACTTCTGCACTCATTTGACATGTGTACAGAGAAACTATGACTGTAATATGCTTATTTGTATAACATTCTTAAGCATTTGTTCAGTGATAGAGACAGTTGGCTTCGCTATAATATTGTCGCGGTGCAACGCGAACAAAAGACAGGGACACCTTGAGACAGTGAAACAGCGTGTTCAAATCGGCTGAACAGGAAGAACGTCTTCTTCGTCCTCGAATATCCCCAGGCCCACTACCTGGTGTCCGTTAAATCCCCCCATCATCGTCTTCGTCCACATGCAATACACACGCGTGATTAGCCTCTGCCTCAAAAAGCATCGCCCCGATGCTAAATCAGTAATGCAGGTTTTTTTTTTTTTTAACAAAGGTCTCGAAGTCACTCGCTGACGTATGGCTTCATGCGCACTACGTGCACGAGTTCAGGATGATGCTGGCGACGCCTCGTACAATAGGAACTGTCGGGAACGACTTCATAGGTAACATCACTCAGTCGTCGCAGTACTCGGTATGGTCCGAAGTATCGCCTTAACAGCTTTTCGGATAGTCCACGTTTCCGTATGGGCGTCCAAACTCCACACTCTGTCGCCGGTTTGGTAAACGACTGTTCTACGGTGAGCATTGTAGCGGCCTGCGTCGTATTCTTGTTGCTGGCGGATCCGCAAGCGTGCAAGTTGCCTGGCTTCTTCCGCGCGTTCCGTGAACACATCGGCGTCCGTGTCAATGTTGTCACATTCGTGCAGTAGCATGGCATCTAACATAGTCCGTACCTCCCGTCCGTGAACGAGGCTAAACGGAGTCATCCGAGTCGTTTCTTGCTTGGCCGTTTTGTACGCAAACGTGATATAAGGCAAGATTTCGTCCCAATTTTTGTGTTCAACGTCTACGTACATCGAAAGCATGTCTTCAATCGTTTTGTTTAGGCGCTCTGTAAGCCCGTTCGTTTGCGGGTGGTAGGCGGTGGTCTTACGATGAGTTGTTCCACTCAGCATCAAGACGTGATCCAGAAGAGCTGCCGTAAATGCGGTTCCTCTGTCTGTGATCACGACGGTTGGTGCACCATGCGACGGTTGGTACAACATTTTCGATGAAAAAACGTGCCACCTCCGCTGCTGTACCTCTCTGGATAGCCTTTGTTTCGGCATAACGGGTGAGATAATCAGTCGCGACGATGACCCAGCGGTTCCCTGCAGTAGAAGTGGGAAGTGGACCCAAAATATCCATTCCGATTTGGTCAAATGGTGTTCTTGGGACCTGGACGGGTTGCAGGAGGCCAGCTGGTTTAGTCGGGGGTGACTTGCGTCGCTGGCAGCCGAGGCAAGTACGAACGTGGTGCTTCACGGCTGTGGCGAGTCTTGGCCAATAGTACCTTTGCCGCACTCTGGTTAATGTTCGCGTGTAACCTAAGTGGCCAGAAGTCACCTCGTTGTGGCATGCTTGGAGTACTTCGGTGCGAAGGGCGGCTGGGATGGCGAGCAAATAGGTGGATCCGGTCGACGAAAAGTTTTTTTTGTATAGTACTCTGTCTCGCAAACAAAACGCTGACAACACTCTTGCGAAAACCCTTGGTGCCTTCTGAGATCTACCGTCCAAGTAATTAATTAGGCCAAGCAACTCAGGGTCGTCACGTTGTTGCTGCGCTATGGCGGTGGAATCGAGAACACCAAGGAATGCTACCTCCTCCTCATCGGGTAGAGTAGCCGACTCAATGGGTGAGCGGGACAGACAGTCAGCGTCCATATGTCGCTTCCCTGACTTGTGCACGACCGCCATATCGAACTCTTGCAGCCTTAGACTCCAACGCGCTAATCGCCCGCTAGGATCTTTAAGATTTGTCAACCAACACAGTGAATGGTGGTCGCTAATAACTTTGAAGGGGCGGCCATACAAATACGGGCGAAATTTCGTAACCGCCCATACCACAACGAGGCATTCTTTTTCAGTCGTTGGAGTAATTAGCCTCAGCGCGTGTTAGCGTTCTGCTTGCATAGGCGATTACTTTTTCTGTGCCCTCTTGCTGCTGCACAAGCACAGCTCCCAGACCTACATTGCTGGCATCAGTGTGAACCATCGTAGGGGCTTTCTCGTCAAAGTGGGCAAGGACTGGAGGCGTTTGTAGACGCTGGCGCAGATCGTTAAAAGCGGCTTCCTGTTCGTTGTTCCACTCGAAGGCAACGTCTTCTTTTGTGAGGCGAGTTAATGGTGACGCAATGCGTGCGAAGTCCGCGATAAACCGCCGATAATAAGGCACAGAGGCCAAGAAAGCACCTGACAGCCTTCTTATCGGTCGGCACAGGAAACTGTGCAACGGCTGTGATCTTTTCAGGATCTGGACGAACGCCTGCGTGACTTACGACGTGACCAAGAAATTGCAGTTCTTCGTAGCAAAAGTGGCATTTCTCTGGCTTCAACGTCAGGACCGCGGACCGTATGGCTCGTAGAACGGCTTCAAGCCTTTCAAGGTGCTCGTCAAATGTTGTGGAAAACACTATGACATCGTCAAGATAGACTAAGCAGGTCTTCCACTTCAACCCAGACAGTACGGTATCCATGAGCCTTTGAAAGGTAGCAGGCGCTGAGCACAAACCGAAGGGGCAAGACTTTAAATTCATATAGGCCATCTGGCGTCACAAAAGCGGTCTTCTCGCGGTCTCTCGGGTCTACCTCGATTTGCCAATATCCACTCCTCAAGTCCATTGACGAAAAGTAGCGAGCATGGCGAAGTCTGTCGAGAGAGTCATCTATACGGGGGAGTGGATACACATCTTTCTTGGTCACCTGCTTTAGCTTTCTGTAATCAACAGAGAAGCGCAGACTGCCGTTCTTTTTCTTAACTAGGACCACAGGCGATGCCCAAGGGCTCTTTGATAGGCTGAATAACGTCATCTTCAAGCATTTTGTCTACTTGCTGTTGAATAGCTTCGCGTTCCTTTGGAGCCACTCGATAAGGGTTCTGGTGGATAGGTCGCGCCGTGTCCTCGATAATTATACGATGCTTGGTTAGAGACGTGCGGCCCACTCTTGACGTTGTCGAAAATCAGTCTTGGAATTCGGCTAGTAGCTCAAGAAGCCTTCGTCGCTCGTCCTTTGGCAAAGTACTGCTAACGTCAAGAACAGTTTTGGCGCTTCGTCAACTACCGACAAGCAGGCTCCGGCATCTACGACATGGTCAAAGTACGCGACAGCCGTGCCTTTTGAGAGGTGCCGGCGCTCAGCACTGAAATTGGTCAGCAGCAAGTTCGTGCGTCCAGCAGTGACACTGTCCAGCAGTGCGACGGAAATACCGTGGGTAAAGAGGAGCGAGCTTATTTGGTCTGCCACTCCTTCGCCGTCAAACTGGGCAGCGGCTGCCACAGAAACAAGCGTGCACGACCTAGGTGGGAGGACTACATCGTCATCAGTAAGACGCAAGTGGTTTGGGTCTCGCCTCTGGACAATCAGCTGAGCCGGGACTGCTGCAGAATGTAATCAAACTTTCCGGGATGCTGATGACGGCGCCATATTCTCTTAAAAAATCCATGCCAATAATGAGATCTTTGCAGCATGTGGCGAGAACGACGAACGACGCAACGAAAGGAGAACCTCCGATGTATACTCTCGCGGTGCATCTTCCAGTGGGCATCAGTAACTGGCCGCCTGCCGTTCTTATATGAGGGCCCGTCCACGGCGTCTTCACTTTCTTGAGGCGAACGGCGAGATCCTGACTTATAATAGAAAAGTCGGCACCAGTGTCGACTAAGGCTGTCACTTTCTGGCCGTCAAGAAGAACACTGAGGTCGGCAGTCACAACTTCGTCGCTCTCACGTCTCGTCGGCTTTACGGCGTCATGCAGTGGGAGAAGTGGGGGGCTTTTTATCGTCATCTTGATGGCCTGCAACCTTACCCCCGGAGGTCGCCGCCCTCAGTTTCCCCGGAGCGGTCTGGGTGACCTCCTTGAATTAAGGTCCGCGAAGGTGCGTCGGTGTGACGAAGGCGACTGTGCGGGAGATGGAGAGCGGGATCGGCGTCCCAAACCCGGCTGGTGAGTAGGTATTGCCTCCTCGTCAGTAGTACGGCAGTCGTCAAAATGGGAACGGGATCCTTGGAAAGATGCGTCGTGGCGGCGTGGCATGTATTCGTCGTTGGTGCGTCGACCGTCAAACCATGGCCGAAGAGGGCGGAACTGATCACAACGATGCCAGCAATGACGGGAAATATGGCCTGCACCTCCGCAGTTAAAACATAGTGGACGCCGGTCTACTGTGCGCCATGCGTCTGTCTTTCGGAGCGGTGGACGTCTCAGTATCTCCTCTTGCGACGTTGTCCATGACGCGGCTGTGGACGGCTGGTGGTATGGCGGTAGGACGTGTGGTCGCCTGAATGTCTGCTCTTGCAGCGGTGACCAAGGAGCCATTGGCGCCCTGGCGGTATGGCGTCGGCATAGTGGGTGGTGGACGTCGAAGAGCGGCAGCGTAGCTCATGGGACGCTGCTGGGCATCAGGGTCAGCGGCAAAAAATGCTTGGCGGATTTCGTCGCGTACGACTTCAACGACGGACGCCATGGGTGTTTCAGCTACCGGTGTCCGGAACTTTTGCAGTTCTTCGCGAACTATCTCCCCTAATCAGGTCTCGCAAGGAGCTCTGATTCTCCAACGTCATGGCGGCGGCATTGATTGGGGCACTGCTGGACATGCGATCATACTGCCTGCATCGTTGATGAAGGGCCCTCTCGATAGCCGTAGCCTCCTTGATAAAGTCAACCACGGTAGTAGGAGGGTTGCGCAGTAGCCCGGCGAAAAGCTGCTCCTTTACACCACGCATGAGGTAGCTCAACTTCTTATCTTCACTCATGTTCGGGTTAGCGCGACGAAAGAGACGAGTCATATCCTCGGCGAACATCGCCACGGTTTCATTGGGTTTTTGAACCCGTAGCTCCAATAGCTGCTGCGCACGGTCCCGTCGATCGACACTGGCGAAGGTATCAACGAACTGTTGTCGGAAGTCGCTCCAAGTTGACAGACTAGCTTCTCTGTTCTCATACCAAGTACTAGCACTGTCGTCAAGGTAGAAATAGGCGCGAGAGAGTTTTTCCTGATTAGACCACTGATTGATCTTCGCAACACGCTCATAGTGCTCAAGCCAGTCGTCAACGTCTTCATGGGCGCCGCCACTGAAGCGATCGGGGACCAGCGGTTGAAAGAGTGTTACCTGGGATGGGTATGTAGGCGAGCTGCCTTGGGGCACCTGTTGCGGGCTGGCGTTGGCCATTGGTTGAGGTAAGCGGCGCCTGGGAGAAGGTTCCTGAGAGGGGGTGAGCTCTGGCGCGAGGCCTCGCAACCGCCGACTGAAGCGATGCACAGGAGTTGCAATGGGTGACAATGCGTCCGGGCTGGTTGAACGGCTCCCAGTGGGAGTGTGGAGCATCAGGCAGGGTTGCGGTCCAGCACCTCCACCAGTGTCGCGGTGCAACGCGAACAAAAGACAGGGACACCTTGAGACAGTGAAACAGCGTGTTCAAATCGGCTGAACAGGAAGAACGTCTTCTTCGTCCTCGAATATCCCCAGGCCCACTACCTGGTGTCCGTTAAATCCCCCCATCATCGTCTTCGTCCACATGCAATACACACGCGTCAATATATATATATATATATATATATATATATATATATATATATATATATATATATATATATATATATAGTCGCTGCCTGACGAGGGCCCCCCCCTCCAAAAATGGGAGACTTTAAGCCCTGGTCACGTAGTACGTGATCTTATTACGAGCGGGCAGCTGACTAATAATCCCTCGCATACCACCTGAAGGCATCAAGCCTGCCAGAACAAGACCCTCGTTATGAATGAAGGAACGAATTGTAGACTTAAGGGCTCGTTTTGCTTTGTTAAACACAGTATTAATGAGAACTAACAGACAAAGATGCCAAGGAAAGTATAGGGGAAGCTATTAGAAGTAATTGTAATGTAAATGTGAAGAAAGGAAAGTTCGGATCCTGCCTATCTTTTCGTCCACTTTCCTTTCTTCACATTTACATTACAATTACTTCTAATAGCTTCCCCTATACTTTCCTTGGCATCTTTGTCTGTTAGTTCTCATTAATACTGTGTTTAACAAAGCAAAACGCCCGCCCTTAAGTTTACAATTCTTTCCTTAATACTAAATTAACATATATTAAGAATAATAGCAAAATATTCAGGACTGCGACAGTTAAGACGTGTGCACAATTAGACTGCGATGACCTAAGAAGCGAATCATATTGTTGCCATATGAAGGCGAATAAAGCAGAAAAAGCTTTGTGACAATTACCGTTGTCACATATATAGCGGTATAGCACATATCATCCGTCCATTATTAGGCTCGCGGTAATTGTTGGCTTCATGTCGGTATCCTGGTGACTGGAAACTTTTCTGAAAGACAAACTGACTCCTGGCATATTTGAACAACCTTGAACCTATGTGCTGGTCATTGAAGCTGTTAAATTTGATTAACTGCTTACACGAACATTTTCCGTCTAATTTGTCTTAGCTTGCAGTGGCTTTATGCTCATAAACCTTCGTGCGTCATATTTTCAGGATATGAAGGAAAGATTACACATGTCAGACAGTGGATGAACATGATCGAGTACCTGACGTGCCTGAGATTTGTTGAGCGCACGTGGGAGGAAGACTACATCCACATTTATTCCGGTGTAGGGTGAGTGCTGATTTACCTGCTAATTTGGTGGTGAGAAGTAATATACAGGGTGTTTCAAGAAATGTGTCCAATATTTTTAAAAAAAATCAGGAAAATGCAGTATTTGCGCTCTGTCTTCACAATTGCTTTTTCTGTAGCGGCAGGCATCTTAACATTGTTGAAGACATGATTTGAGGTGTAATTAAGAAAGTTAAATTAATTAACTTATTAATTAGCGGAGTTAGGTGGTTAAGTGAAAAGAGAGAATTGAAGTCCTTCATGCGAAGAACCCATTTCAGCTTTGAGATTTCGAAAAAAGCGGCCTCTAGGAATAATTGCGAAGAAATGAAATTCTCCCAAATTCAGCGGCGAAACCGAAACGCGGAAGAGCGAAACTGCCAAATTCGTCTGAGACGTCCAGAATGAGTGAACGTCGTTATATCAACCATCAACCGACTTCGTTATGTAGGTGTGTGGGCTGCGCTTGCAGTAGTAGCACGCATGACGCACATACGTTAACAAACGGGGAAGAGCTGCAGCTCTGTAACCGTTGTCTCGAACAGTGACGCCATTCTAGTCGTCTGCTTGTTGCGCTCATCGGCGCTTGGGTTTCGGTTTCGCCGTTGAATGTGCCTGAATTTCATTACGCCACAATAATTAATAGAGGCCGCCCTTTCTAAATCTCAAAGCTGCGATGGGTTTCTGGCATGAAGAATTTCAATTCTCCCATTTGACATAACCGCATAACTTCACTAATTAAAAAGTTAGTTAATTTAATTTGCTTAATTACTGCCCCAAATGACGTCTTTAACCATCTTAAGATGCAAGTTGCTACAGAAAAAGGAATTGTGAAAACAGCGAGCAAATATGTCATTTTGTTGATTTTTTGAGGATATAGGACACATTTCTTGAAACACCCTTTATAATCCTGAGGGGAAACAGCGCGAAAAGAGGGACGAAGTAAGGAGGACCACATAACAGAAGCGCTGACGAACAACTGTGTATAAGTTTATTACACCGGAAAATATACACCTGAAAAACATAACTAAAAGAAACAAAACTAAAAGCATCACGTGCGCATTATGATGAAATGCAAGATGAATCAGCCACGAGTCGAAATGTCCCAAGTTAACAGCTCAAAAACATAATCTTTTTTTCGAGGAGGGCGAGTGAAGGCTCACTGACGCACCTTCAAGACACCCTTCTGTAATATATAATCGATTCGAGCATTAACCAAGCCTATTTGAGGCAAGCTTCCAATCCTAGGCCAACTGCCCACGTGTCGAGCAACTAGCACTGTCTTAAGGGTGCTTTTAAACTGGAGACAGTGCTTGTAAAAGCTGCCCGCCACGAAGCGAGAAGTGCTTTGACGGCGACCCTACTCAAAGCATTGCGATTAACAAAACATGAAGACAAATCGAAAACACTGCTCTGGCGGTGCCAATTTCTTTTGTATAATGCTCAATTTGCTGGCGAAATGTGAACGACAGAAAGGAAAGAATCAGAACGTGCCGCCGGCGCGAGCGGCTTCAGTCTTCGTACAGTTTGTGTGTCATACCATGCAGGTGCTACTCCTATGTCGGTCGCATTGGAGGCCAGCAAGCTCTCTCACTAGGCCGAGGCTGCCTATACGAGGGCACAGTCGTCCATGAGCTGCTGCATGCAGCTGGATTCTACCACATGCACACGCGACCAGACAGGGACGAGTACCTGGACATATCCTGGACTAACATCGACAGCGGTAAGTGCATTCTCTGGAGCAGACTGAGTCGTGAGTAGCGTTTCGGAAACGAAGGCGAACCAGGGCCCAATATTATTTTAATTATTAATGTCTTAGATGGCTCATGAAGAACGAAAAGTGACAGTTGGCGTCAACACGAAACGGTCCAAAAAGCATCAGTGTCCGTCATCATGACGTCCAAGATCATAAAAATTCGTGAGTCACAGGTCACCAAAAGGGCGCCGAATCACACGTTATTCGTCGCGGTGCTTGGAGATAGGATCCGGAGGGCGACTGAGCGCCTCCGGGAGAAAACTTTACACCTTTTCAAGGCGTCGTCGTCTGTGATCGCGCGTTTATGTCTAGCGCGGGGATTAGCAAACGGTTCATTGCTTTGTACGTGTCCCAAAGTTCATTGCGAAGTTTGTGTTGAAGCCACAGAAAGCACAATGACCACTACGCTTGTTACAGAAGCCGCGTTTGCTAAAGGACTGACCTCCGATCCTTGCTTCGTGTAACATTCCAATTCTTCGCTATCGCATTCATTGCTCCATCCTCGCAGAAAAACTGTCACTTTATTTCTTCGCGCGCGTCGTCAGTAATCCTGATTGGCACTCATCGACTACGTCATGAACATCGGCCAGTCTTGAACGGTGGAACGGTAGAAAAAACAATTTCAAATCAAAGGAGTCGTTAGCCCAGAGTTCTTTACGATGCTTACTCCTTCTTCTCTGCACTATCCCAATGATTAGTTCTGTGCACACGCCTCACTAGTTATCTGTTTGACAGGAAATACTGGCTATCTTGTGCCTTCGAGAGCATTAACAAAGAAGAGGCTCAACCACCCTTCCCAACGCGGCAACGAAGCTCTGCAGCTCCATTGCGATATAACCTTTCCACGTGACCTGACAACTACCATCCCAGCACCAAATGCTTCTACGAGCAATGCTAAACAATGATGTTTACCTTAACTTGCCAGTGCTAATTTAAGCAGGTTATTCCCAGTAACCTACTTTACATCCTTGTGGGCGGGTAGGTCCACCCTAAGCTAGGATCATTCTGATTTCAAAGGATTCAAGCTTCACGCATTAATGAAGCATGACTTAGAAAGTACCACTACGCGAAATGCAGTACAGGTGTGGCAATTAACACAGATTTTACTTTACATTGTACTGAAGAATCATGGTCTTACACTGAGCCCTAATGTATAAGAACCCAATATCTACCTCGTAAGGGATTAACACAATGTAAAAACTCACAGGCTCCCTTATGCACCCGCTACAGTCGACTCGAAGGCGAAAGCGATCTTATCTAAGTCAATGTACTGAACCTCCCGCCTCCCCTCCGAAAGCTTTCTGCAACATACGTGGTTCTGCAATGCCCATAGGATTGGAGCTATTCTAAGCTTTCAGCACCCCACCTCGTTTTGCACTGTCTCCAGGGATCAGCCCACCTTTGACCAAGCAATTATGTATTCTGATGACGTCACCGTGTGACGTCCCGTTATGTGATGTCACAGGGACTTCACGATGACGTCACCAATACTGGCAGTCTGTGACTTCGTGTTGACGTTGAGTCATCACGTGATGATGATTTTTGGCATCACCTGTGTCGACCGCCGCCTACGTGGGACGCCGACGCGGAACGTCGGTCAATTTTCGCATTCCACCCAGTTCAGTTTTATTTAGGCCTACCAGAAAAAAACAATCGGGAGGGACAAATGGGCAAAAAAAAGGCCACAGTACCTTGGCGATAGCCCTGGGTCCCTAACATGGCAATAGCATAGGGGTCGCATATTTGCCAAAGGGATTTTCACATATTATTCACACGGAAAGGCTGTATACATAGCACTCACCATACATCATACATAAAATGTAACCATTGACACATCACACATGAATGGAAGGCAACAAGTAGTTATAAGCTATAAAGATTAAAAGTAGTCACGCAGGCGTCTTTTATTTAACGTGGCTGCGTGTTTACATAGATTGAGTATTGTTGGAATATGTTGAATTAAATATTGCAGACTAGTTTTTTCAGGACCAAGGCACCTTCCGCTAGAGGTGTGCACGGGCTCCGGGTAGCCCGATAGCCCGAGCCAAGCCCAGCCCGTGGGCCGGACTCAGGGTAGGCCGACGTCTTCACATCTGGGGCCCGGGCCGGGCTCCGGCCACTTAGTTTTTTTATCGAGCCAGCCGGGCCAGGACCAAGGCCCGTATCAGGGCCAAAATATAGACGCTGCACCAGAATATTTTTCCTGCACGTAGCGATGAACACGCAAAATGAGCTTTGTGATTATCTCTCTATCATCCGCCATGTCCTGCATCTGAGGTACTAAACTTCTGGAAGAACAAGCAGTCTCAATATCTCAAGCTCGCTATGCCTGAGAAAAAGATATTAGCTATTCCGGCTATCAGTGCGAGGCGAGCAGTGAACGGAACTTCACAGCTGTGGAACATGCGATGCAGGAACGCCGCATTTCAGCCCGAATCATTGGACACTGTTATTTTGACACGTCATCTAGTAATATGTGTATATATTGACTGTAACATGTCGTTTGCTCATGTTTCACTTTGATATGTTGAATAAAATGCCACATCACCCTACTGAAAAAATCCGCATACCGTCATACGGAAAACATACGGATTCCGCATCTTTTCCGTATAAAATATGTGGATTTTTGTGATGGAATTTCCAGGTTTTTTGGGCCCAGGACCGCTGGCCAAGGAATCGAGCCACGAGTGCACACACACACACACAAATATATATTTACAGACAAAGATGCAAATGTTACAATAGAATAACAAAAGATAGTCTGTCGCGAACAGTCCTGTGCTAAAGCCGCGTTTAAATTAAAAGTCTCTCGCCGTGTTCATCTGGGTGGCCTGTTGGACGCTGGTCGCTCGGGATGGCGCACCTCTGGCTCCTCAGCGGGAGTCGGCCCACTCCAGGACACGGCAAGTCTTGCGCAGCTGCAGCAACATGGTAGTGGTTACTTGGAAGCTCAGCAGCCACCACGTTCGTCCCGGCAGCACACGGGGGTCGTGCCAACCACCTGGAACGGCGGCCGGAACAGCGGCCCACAGCAAACCGGAACTCGTAGCCGCTCTGGACGGCAGCGGGAACCACGGCACCTTGCCTGGTCCCTGGCCAGTCGCCCAGCCGGAGAGCAGTCCTCGTTCTCTGGTTGCCCAGCTGTCAGAAACGGCAGCCGGAACAGCAGCGCATTACCTGGTCCCTGGGCCAGTCACCCAGCCGGAACCCAGGAACAGCCAGCGCCTCGAGGACGTCACCGAGTTCCCCGGACCGGACGTCCAGCCGAGAACTGCCTCGAACGCTGCTCTGCCTCGATCGCTGACACGCGCTGGTCTCGATCCCGTGCACTCTTCCTTGTCCTCTTCCACGGTGATCGCGCAGTTTCGGTTTCGTTTCTCTACCCTATATCACAATTTTGTACGGACGTATACTGATGCTTACGGAAATTGTAAGGAACATACGGAAGCATCATATGGTACATAAGGAATTCCGTATGGGCGTACGGATGTGGCCATAAGGAACATGCGGATGCCATATCTGTTATACGGATAGACTCATACGGCGATACGGAATATACGGAAAGAACAAACGGAATCCGTATGGGCTATGCGGAAAGATCCACGTGGCAATAGTAGCATACGGAAAGCATGGTGTTCTACGTGAAACCATGACCATAGGCGAGCGCACGGGGGGGGGGGGGGGGGGGGAGGGGCGCCCCCTTTTCCCTCTTGTCACTTAAGAGGGAGGGGGCCGCCCTCCCTCATAGCCTCCTCTATACAATTCTGTGCCCGCCAAACGCTCCCTCGGCGACCGTCGTCTTTCCCTCTCACCCACCATGGTATTACGCTACATTCCACCGCGGCGCGGCGCCACCTACGTTGGGCTTGTCTTTCGTGGCTTGAGGCGCTCCTGCCAGTGTATCGGACGCTGCCGTGTGTGTGTGTGTGCCTGCAGGAAAGGTTTATAATCTGCAGGATCTCGTAACGCCTTGGGAACCCGGAGGTGCATGACGCGACCTGCCACAACGCTAGTTACATCGGAGAACCACCTATTTTTGTGTCACCATGGACTTTGCTTGCTCGACCACGTTTCCCGCTTGCTTGGCATTACAGCTTCGAAGGTTTACCCGCCAGTGAGAATGCCATGCCTTCATTGCAGTTAAGGATGGCGGGTCAATGCGATTACCTCGCAACGGCAGGATCTGTGTGAGAGATTGTGCTATTTCTACAGCCTCATAATATTTAGCATGGTCAGTGGTGGCAGACGTGAAGAAGTGCGTATGTGGTGGTGCGTGCCAGTACAGTGGTGTCGTGTCGTTTCGCATACAATGCACATTGTTTGTACTTATTCTGCATACGTAGGTACGCGTGCTGAATAAAGGTTCAGTTTTATTGCCAGTGTGAATGCCAGGCCTTCGTTGTAGATAAGGGTGGAAGATCAGTGCCATTCCGTTTGCAGTGCCGCGTGAGATCTGCTGCTGTTTCTACATTCTCGTCATATCTGGCATGGTCAATGGCGGCAAGTGTGAACAAGTGCATGTGTTGTGGCGTGTGCCAGGGTGTCGTGTCATCTGACAGTGTGCATTGTTTATGCTTATTCTGATTGGTGTGTGCCCGGGTGTCGTGTCGCCTGACAGTGCTCATTGTTTATGCTTACTCTGCGTGTGAGAACTGCCACTGTTTCTACATTCTCGACACATGGAGCATAACCAGTGGGGGCAGACGTGAAGTGTGTGTGTGGTGATGTGTGCCAGGGTGTCGTCTTGTCTTACAGTGCGCATTGTTTGTGGTTATTCTGCGTGGTGCATGCGAGGGTGTTGTCATCTGACAGTGCACATTGTTTAGGCTTGTTCTGCGCGTACATGTGCAGAATAAACATTATTCAGTTTACTTTGATCTCTCGATTAAGCTGTCCTCAAACAAGTTCTGACTTAATGGAAGACCTTGCCTGCATTGCATGGACTCGCTAAACCAAAATGACTATGGTATTATGGCATCCATAATACCACATTTCCGTATATATGGAAGCCGTATATACGGAGGATACGGATCCGTATAATCCATATATATGGATTATGTGGATCCGTATCATGCGGATCCGTACCATGCGGATCCGTATCATGCGGATCCGTAATACCATAATTCCATATGTACGGATCCGTATCTTCCGTACATACGGATTTTTTCACTAGGGGCATCCGAAAGCGTTACCTTGTCTCCGCAGCAAACCTACCTAATGGCGGAACGCACCGGGCCGGGCCCGGGCTTTTGTTATTGTACGTCGGGCCGGGCCGCGCCTGGCGGGCTCTCAGCCCTATAGCGTCGGGCTCGGGCCGGCCTTCAATGCAGTCGGTGGGCCCGGGCGGGGCTCGTGATCGGAAATACGGCCAGTGCACAGCTCTACCTTCCACACATTAAGGTTTCGTGTGAGCTTCGTCTTGTTGTGGCGTTCTAGTCTAGCGCGTGACGTATAGAAATCTTAAACATTTTTGGAATAGAAGTGAATGTTTTCTGATAATTCATACTCATATAATGTAACAGTAATATCTCGAATTTTACTTCCCAAAACCACGATACGATTATGACGAACGCCGTAGTGGAGGGCTCCGGCAATTTGAACCGGCCAGTGTTCAATAACGCGCACTGGCACCGCACAGTAAATGCCTATGACATCTCTCCTTAATCGAAATGCGACCTTCGCGGCCAGGATCGAACCCGCGACCTTCGGATTAGCAGCCGAGCACCGTAACCGCTAAACCGCTGCGGCGGACTATACTCATATAATCTGTCAATGCGGTGTAATCTGTGTTTGAGAAATATGCAATCTGTATCTAAATGTCGATCAACATTTTCAACATAGCGGATTTTTAATGAGACAACTAAGGCTTTCGCCTTAATATGGCGTTTTACAGAAATTTCCCTCACTTATTTCCCGACTTTCGTTGATTGTTTCAGCAGGGGCTGTTATGAAATAATTATTGACTTTTATAGCCGCAAAGGTTTTCTAAGAATCTATTGGGCTCGATTACCGTTTTGAACAAGAGAAGTGTAAGCCGTATATATTTCGTACCCGCCTTAGGCATTGTGACAAGCCGTGTTTCTTTCACGCAGACTACATCGACCACTTTGAGAAGGAGAGCATCGACGATGATGATCCTGTGTTGCCATTCGACACGGCATCTGTCATGCTGTATGATGCGGACGCATTCGCTCGTCGTCCAGGCCTTACGACTATGAAGGCGAAAGACGGAAGCGACTTGATTCCCTTTTACAATAAAACGGGACTCAGCGATATTGACATTCTCAGCATCGGCATGTTGTATAACTGCGCAAGAAGATGACGTCCTGAACACCGACATGAAGAACACTGAGCATAGGATATGAGCATAATTGGTTTTGTGAAATGTTAGAAATTGTGGTCCACATTTTTTCCTGGAGTATTTATTTCATGATGTGAATACTGAAATGCGTTTTTCATCTATCTTTATGAAGGAGGTGGGATTGCATTTTTGCTGTTATTTTGAGGAATGAGTATATTAAAGCATTTTTGTAACTACATGTCTAGGCACTGAATCTCATTTTAGTGCTTCCTCTGGCACACGTACTTCTGTTCATTACATTACTTCATAACAAAGGATATCGTTCCACTTTGACCTAGACTTGTACGAATGCTTTTAGCTTACTCTGTAATTTTTTTTCAAATGAGCCTAATAAACCTTCTGATTCTCAATGTTTTCAAGTATAGCAGGTTATGCGGCACATGTGTGACCTGGTGGTGTATTCTTCTGAACATCACATCTCTCTTCTGTTTTCAGATAATAATAATAATAATAATAATAATAATAATAATAATATGTGGGGTTTTATGTCCCAAAACCACGATATGATTATGAGGGACGCCGTACTGGAGGGCTCCGGAAATTTTGACCATCTGGTGTTCTTTAAGGTGAACTGACATCGCTCAGTACACGGTCCTCTAGCATTTCGCCTCCATCGAAATGCGACCGCCACAACCGGGATCGAACCGACGGCCTTCGGGTCAGCAGCTGAGCACCCTAGCCGCTGATCCACCGAGGCGGACTCTTCTGTTTTCATTAAAGGGACACTGAAGTGAAGTAATAAGTCCAATCAGAACAAACACTGCTTTTTGAGAACTCAATGCTGAGTTAACGATCATACGTTCTTTATTCGAAAAGCAAATAACCGTTAAAAATGAATTACTTGATTTTTGCGTCAGAACTCCGACACGGTCTATCGGTATGAATGAGCAGATTACGAGGCATTCTTTCTTAATTACACCGTGTTGGTTCAGCAAATGTTTTGGAAACTTGGCGAGCTTTCTCAAAACCCAATGAAATCCACCTTTACCGACAAATAACTATGAATGACTAGCAGACACCGTCAAAGATTATGACGTCATGGCGTGTTGGCGCGGGAATTTCAAGGTGGTGTCGGTATTTTTATTTCGTTTTTTTTGCATTTTTTCTTACGAAGGTTCTTTGAGAGGCTAGAATGGTGCTTTAGGTTTTGCGGAAGGGTAGTTTGTCTTTACATGTAAAATGTTTAAGGGGTGAAGCACCTTAGGGTCTAGGTTTGTCTGTTGTTATGCGTTGTCCGTGCTCACGGCACAGCAGATGCAGGGTATCCACTATACGCCATGACGATGACGATGAAGAATGAGCGCGTTCCAGACTACACATTCTCTTTCTGCCACGGATGAAAACGAACGTGAACGCGCTCTCGCCCTCGAAAGGCAACGCCGACGTAGACAACCTACCCCGGTGGCCAGAGTTTGCGAAGCAATGGCAACTCAGACAACAATCTGCTACTCCGGCGGCGAGAGCGCGGCATGCGCCAGCTCATAATCTACGCAGACAGCAAGCTACCCCGGTGGCGAGAGCTCGAGAGGCAGCGGCAAAACGGCAACGCCGACAACAAGCTGCTACCCTAGAGTTCAGGGCGCAGGGAAGCGGCGCCTTAAAGGCCAACTCCGGCGATTTTTTGACCGTGTCAGGGTAATGGTGCCTTTATGTTCCTGAGACACTCTTGTCACGCGCCCGATAGCTGAAATGCTCAGCAAATTCGAAAATAATTTTTAATAAGCAAAAAGGCGCAATACCGAAACCGAAACCCAACCGAGTGTACTGTCTACGGATGACGTAGTAGTTTGTTATGAACCGGAAGACGTGCAAGGCATGCTGGTCCCGCCGGCGCGGAATATCACACGCTCCTCCACAGAGAACAGAAAAGTGCGCGCCAAAACAGCGAAGCGCCGGCCAGACACCGTCGCCTTGTGGCTAGCGCAATATACGCTGTAGCGGCCAAAGTTAGCGAACCAATCGGCTGCGTCACTTCCGTCGACCGACAAACCAACACGTCACACACGCAATGTTGCCAATAATTATGGGAAGCCGGGTGGGCGTTTGCAGACAATCTTTAAAATTCATTTGCAAACAATCAGCGCATCTCTCAAGCTTGAAATTTGGCGTAAATGACGGAAATGTGCGAAGGAACGTACCCAGGGAATTTCATTCGGATCCATTGACCTCGAAAAATCGCCGGAGTTGGCCTTTAACGGCAAAAACACATTGGATATACTGTACACACGCGTTATCACTCATTTAGATGCGCGAGTGGGCAATGTCACGGGTGATTTACGGTAAGAACGATCCCCAGTGCTTCGCCCACTCGTCATGATTCACTTCGTGGACAGACAGACAGACAGACAGACAGACAGACAGACAGACAGACAGACAGACAGACAGACAGACAGACAGACAGACAGACAGGGAACTTTGATGCGTGAATTTTTTTCTGTGTCCTTTTCAGGAAGACAAGTTGGGTAGCTCAACCTATCCGTCTCATAAACTCGCAGCAGTTCGCTTGAACTGTATACTGTATGATACAATGTGAATTCAACGGCACTTTCTGTAGCATAGAATGCTTAACCCAGCGCTTAACCAGGAAATACGGCTGAGGAGGTATTGTGATGCTTTATGTGTGGATGGTTTGAGTCCATCGACAAGGAAAGCTTGATTTGGGCAATTAGGTTCATGCTAAGTATCATATTGTTACGGTTAAGGTTCAAGTATGTTTCTTTACAGGGCGAGGTTGACGGTGGGGTAATGACGGCATCGGTAGACTGCACCAGCTCACGTGTTTTTCCTCTTCTTATTACTCGGCTCATACGCGTCGCATTCTCCTGTTCCCAGACGAAGCCCGCTGGGCGAGTCCGAATCAACGATTCCGGGTAAAACCGCTTGAGACGGGCAACATGTACCAACTGGGTCCGGCGTAACAAAGTAACAACATAGCAAATATACGTACAATGTAACAAATATAGCAAGGAAAATAGAGGCACGAAACAATGCAACATATGTCACGAGAACAGTTTTACTATTTGCCAATAAGAAGTCGTCTGCAAAAGACCGATCGTCTATGGAAAGATATATGTAGGACAAACAGGCCAATGCCTTAATGACCGAGCCAAGCAGCATGCTTACTACGTAAAAAAATAGTTATGGTAAGTATATATGATATCCTATGTTATGGTAAGTTATGGTAAGTTATGGCTGTACATTGCAAGGACTGAAAACAGAGTCCTTTATTCTCTAAGGCATGGTTTCTAAAGAAAGCAAAAACAAAAACGAAACTCAAAGCGTCGCTTATGTATACGCCGAAGGCGACTCGAAGGCGAAAGCCGTCTTTTTCTTCTCAATCACTGTATTAGTCATGCCCCCCCCCTCAAAAAAAAAAAAAAAAAGATTTCTGGACCCACCGTGGCGTGCACTGCCTCGAGGATCCGAGGCATTGCAAACATTGTGCACCTTAGTGACTTCATGGTGACTTAGTGACTTCATGATGGCTTCAGATAGTAATACGACGTGAATGTAAATCTTTCGTATTTCAAGAGATAAATCCAAGAACAATGAATGATTTTCGAAATCAGCTTGAAGCCGTTGACTGGGCACCCGTATTTAATTGTAGCGACGCTAACACAGCTTACAATACACTAATGCGCATGATAAAAAATATCTACACTAGTTGTTTTAAATTAAAAATGGTAAAGACATCAAGAAAGTTACGCAAGCCTTGGTTGACAAATGAATGTTTAAAGCTAAATCGTAAGAAAAACGAATTATTCAGCCACTTTGTGCGCTCGAGAAGCCCGGATGATCTTTCTGCTTTTAAAAAAATACCGTAATTTTGTAACTAAGTTTCTTCGAGATGCAAAAAAGGCGTACATGGAAAAACTACTTAGCTATACGCATTCCAAGGGCGATTTAGTTTGGCGGGCACTTAATAAACTTCTAAATCAAGGCAAAAGCAATCAAGAGCTCGAGGTTAATGAGAATGGGAAGCAGCTAAAAGGTGTTGAATTAGCAAATCGCTTGAATCAACACTTTACAAGTTTAGAAATTAGCGCTCACAGTACAGACGCTCTCAATTTCATCGGAGCGCCCAGTGTAGACACGGCGTTTTTTGAGCCCACGACACCTGAAGAAATTTACTCTGCTTTCATATCTTTAAAGAACAGTAAGGCACGGGACATTGATGGTCTGCAGATTAAACCAATTAAATTTGCACTAGACTTTCTAGTAGATGCTCTCACCCACGTGTTCAATATTTGCTTGTCTACTGGTGTGTTCCCGACGAAAATGCAACAGGCAAAGGTAACTGCTTTGTTCAAATCCGGTGACCGAAATGATATGTCGAATTATCGGCCGGTGTCAGTGCTACCTGTGATTTCAAAAGGCTTGGAGAAGATTATCTGTAAAAAGGGTTGTGTCGTTCTGTGAAAAATATCAGCTATTATCTCCGTACCAATTCGGGTTCCGTAAGGGCCTATCGACAGAATTGGCTCTATTAACACAGAAAGATTTAATTTTGAATGGCTTTGAAGAAAAAAAATTAACATTAGGTGTATTTATTGATTTTTCTAAAGCCTTCGACAGGATCAACCATGTTACTTTACTAAAAAAGCTTGAACATTATGGATTCCGTGGATTACCCCTGGATCTTCTCAGGTCTTACTTAATGGATAGAAAACAATGCGTTTGCATCTCAGGTGAATACTCAGACCACCTAAAGCTGGAAGCCGGTGTTCCTCAAGGAAGCATATTAGGACCGGTACTGTTCAACATCTATATAAATGATTTAGTGAACATTAGTAACTTACCACATTATATAATACACGCAGATGACACCAGCCTTTTCTTCCAGTCACGCAGTACTGATTATTTATCACAACAAGCAAACACTGTTCTTCAAACGCTATATTTGTGGAGCAAAGCGAATTCCTTACAGGCTAACTCAAAAAAAAAAAAAAGCTGTTCTTTTCGCACCAACCCAAAAAACACGTAAATCGTAATCTAAACAAATTCTATCGATCAGAACGAATTGACGTCGCGGCTGACGTGAAAACACTAGGTGTAATC